>DWTO01001736.1:0-15482 GCA_018244755.1 Jemadia pseudognetus
GGAGCTGAGGGAGAGGAAGCGGTCCAGCACGCCGAACGTGTTGTCAAGGAAGAAGCGGAACAACTGCAGGCGGGATTCCACGCACGCGGAGGGGCAGCGGAGACGGGAGACGGTGGAGAAGAGCGGCGAGTGTCGAGACATCGACCTGGGGATATCGTTGACCAACTGTGACGAAAAGTTCATTGAGAAACGTAGCAAACTGGAAAGTGTTTTGGGTAACCTTAGGAACAGAACGGTGAGCAACAGTGAAGCCGCGCCCGCAGCGGCGCCGCCCGCGACTGGTGACCGTGTCAGTGTTTCAAATAAAGTGTCCGTTATAAAAAACCTGTGTCCGAATCAAGCGGAGCAATCGACGCGAACCGACGGGACTTTTGATCACAATTATATAGAATTGGATAAGTATTCAAATGTGTCTGATTATACTGACATGTATTCAGATATTTCAGATGACGAGCGTCTGACGGATATGTCGTTTCACGACGACCATTATTTGAACGTCTTCGAGAATATGGACATACCCGTGCAGGGGACCTCGGCGGTACAGATGCAAAAGCAATTAGCGGAGGATACTTGCGAGTTGTGCACGAGCGGAAGCAGCGGTGAACCGGCTACGGTAGCGCCTTTTCCGAGCAACAATCCCAGTTTCGAGACCGCGCCCCCCATAGATCCCAACGTTGCGACGCGCGACTGTCGCAACGCGGTAAGCGGCTGTGCGATCGACAATCGTAGCGTCGTACAGAGTTACATAGAGAACGGTGCAGTAGATCCGACCTACAGGGACCGGCAGACATCGATCATCGAAGAGTACTTGGAAATGGAGCTGTTCGAAGATGACGCTGTTGGTAAAAGCTCACTCGCTGACGGTCAACATTTCGGTGGCGGCGCACCGTTAAACGCTGAGGAGCTGCTGTACAATACAGATAGCAATACGACTAGCAGTGTTATAAAGTTTAGGAATTCGGACAACAGTAGTATTAACGTGTTGAAGATAGAGAGTGTAGTGCCTAGAACCCTGCCGCCATTGAAGCATTCGGATAAGAGGAAGAATAACGAGGGCGGTATGCCCCCGAACCTTCCGCCGTTGAGGCGGAACCCCGGCGTGATTCGGGCGAATTTTGATTCGTTGAAATCTAACAAAATAAATTCGCCCGAATCGCTTATCAATGTGCCATCACATGATAATTTAGAATCTATATCCGATGCGAACGTCTGCTTCTTGAACGAGAAAGGAGATCACGGGGTTGCAAGAACTTCCGATCGCAATAATGAAATTGACATTACAAGCGTTATAAAACCAAGTAATAATGTACTAAAAACGAATCAATTAAATAATACGTTAAACTTGTCGCCGGCTAATAATTTGTGCGGTCAAAATTTGATTTTTTCCAAAGCCAACGATTTAAATGGTTACGGTTTAATTATTGGTGAAAGTAATAGTTTCCCTCCGAATATCGGTTTGTATACAAATGATTTTGCTTGCAATCAGAATAACGATGTAGATTTCCAGAGTTTAACGATTACGAAAGTGTACGGCGCGAATGCTTGTAAGCCAACGAGGGCCGCGGTGGATTCTGTAATAATAACGCAAAATAATGCAAATGCGACAAATTGTAATAATTACGAGGAAGAGACATTTTTAAGGACTTACGATTTAATCCCCGTGGGCCCGAAAATTAATAAACAGGCAAAGAATAACGATAATAATACTAGTAGTAATAATAAAATAGGAATTAATAGTAAAACTGAAAAGGCGAAGAAAGATTGTGAATACGTAACAGTGTACAAGATAGTGCCAGACGATGCTAAAGAAACTCTAAATTCCAATAATCAAAATACACTTGCGGGTAAAGAAATCAAATGTAAAGATATAAATGAAACGCTCAATTCAAAATTTCCGAACGATTTGAATTGTAATGCGAGTGAAAAACCAGACGTCAACAAGGACAAAATTAATTTTTATTTCAAAAAATGTAAAAACTTATATTGGAAACATAAAAACTCAGATAATAATGCTGATAAGAATACGCCCGTAAATGATAAGAATGGAGTGACGGAGAGTAAAAAGGAAGCTAAAAATAATTTTGAAATTATTAAACCGAATGATGGTAATACCGCGAGCAATGCCTGTATTAAAAAAGTCAATACACAGAGCGAACCCACTAATGTTAAGGATAAAGCAATTGTGAATAAAAAGGGTACGAAAAATAAGGTCGAAAACAAACCAATACTTAATAGTCCTAGTAATGTAAGTACTAGCATTAAAAAAGGCAGCGGTACACAAACTGGCGCCCGTAAAGCTAATAAAGTAAGGAGTAGCAACAATGTTGCCAGTAAAAAAGAGAAAAAATGTATTATTTTGCCCAATACAAAGCAAATTAGGTATTGCATGAAGTGTTCGTCAATATTCGATACAGCGAAATGCAATTACTGCTTCAGTAAAAAAGGGGCGGAGCCAATTAACGAAAGGCAAACGAATCCGGATTATATTTTGAAAATGGAACAACGTTTCACGTGCGACGTGTGCAGGTACAAAGCGCTGAGTAAGGACAGCTTGGAGCGACACATGTCGAGCAAATGTTGCGACAGTAAAAAAAGATAAAACAGTGTTGCCATAGTAGGGCAATACTTGGAACGATTTATTTTTTTGTGGAGTGTACGTGAGGTTATGCAACGACGGTGCCATTGAAAGAAATGGACTGATATCAGTCATTGAAACACTTTGTAGGCGGACTGCTCAAAACTGGACCCTTTGGATGGTCTGTGAGATCAATGAGTGGGGATGAGGAGGGTTGAGGGGGAGGTGATGCGCTTAGTTTCTTATCGACTCGTACAAAATAAGATCTCGATATCGTAAGATCAAATCGTAAGTTTAAATTTAAAAATCAGTACTGAAATTTAGTTCGTATTTATTTATGTCATATTAATAGGAATTTTAACAAATCGTTTCCATTGTGATAATTTTGGTGCGGTTTAATCATGAGAAGGTGGATATGGAACGACCAACAAAACATTATTAAAACAATGCAGTATATAGCACTGGCAAGAATTACAACAGCTGTTTTACGTCAGTCCGTCACAGACCGCGGACAGAAGTGGACGTATGTTTTGTTGAGTGTCTTACGTCGAGCTTCGCCAACCGTCAGGAGGCTCAAGATAACCGTTTATTCTGTAAAAACACTACAATTGCGATCATGGAATTAAATTAAATGAATTCTCTGTCCTAGTGCCTCAATTTACGAAAAAAAAGATATGACATTGATGTAAAATTAGCGGAGTCTAGATGCTTACAATACGGAGAAGAGGCAGAACAGATTACAATAAAATTCATTTGCAAATCGGTTTGCTTTCGCGGCATTTGTATAAATTCCTGCGATTTTTTTAACATATTACGGAATCAGATAAAGTATTTGCAAGCAAAAAGTGGGGCAATATTGGATGAACTAAGTCATGTCACTCAAGATTATGCGTTGTTAATCAACGTATTTGTATTGTATATACTTGTAAATTATACAAATGTAGTCTTAAATTAAATCTGAAGAATGAACGACCTCTGTTTATAACCGGGGCGTGCTCCTGCGTAGAACAGATGCTCGGATCTGTGAAGCGGGTGTCCAGCTCCATACACGCACATTGGTATTTCATTTTAGTTGTCGATCTCATAAAAACTTTATTTATATTAAACAATAACATTTACAAATAATAAAATGTTGCTGCAGTAATAATAGGACGTTTATTAACAGACATTTTACACATTACTAATACTACGCCGTTATCCGGAGCCGTAACTTTTTTTGACACAGCGCTGTTTCCATTTTTGAAATTTGGCGCTAAAATAAATATTTTACGGAGTTGACGTGCCAACGATGTTACATTTTTGGAATGTTCCATTATATTTGATAGTCTTCCTTTTAGTATTTCTGATTAAAAAAAGTCAAAGCCAATTTTTTCCTTCGGTTGGCAACAAAGCTAACGCAGCGAATCTTTTTATCCTCCAGTTGGCTACAATGGGTTTCCTGTGTGTTGAAAATGGGAAACCGTCTTATTTTATTTTTTTCCTTCAACACACTTCGAATTATTAACCTTATGTATAGACATTTCAATTTGTAACATCACGGTCCTGTTCCAGCTGTGGCCGAACGTGGCAAACAACGCCTTCAGTGAATACCGAAGTACGAGGCACGTCAGGCCTTAACGATATCCATAATACATTGTCAGAATTTTACATAGTTGAGTAGCGTTGTGACATCGGAGCGCCTAATTAACGTGACAGGCATATGTAATACTAGCACATTGTTGCTAATGGAAAATTCCAGGCGTTTCTCATATTATCAACATCAGGAGGTTTCTGCTGGAATTAGACCCCTCCCAATCAGCACTACTTCTGTTAATGCTGAAGCTTCCGAGTCCAACTTCACGCGCTGACTTCTTGAAGACCGTTAGTCACTTCACCACGTTGTAAATAAAATGTTTCCATTAATTACTCAGTCCGAGGAAATAATTAAAATTTTCGTTAAGGTAAAGGACATATACATATATGTACGTCTTAACATTGTGTGACTTAGAGATGTTGCTGACAACCTTTCTAGGTAGAGGTGGGCCGTTATCGATGTAAATATATTTTAGACACGATAAGATTTGACTGATCTATAATAATTAACTTGTTATTCGTAGGTTGTAAATCTGTATTTTTGGTAAAAAAAAACAATATATTGCATATTTTAAATGTATTTGAAGTTCCGTTGTGGTCGTGCGCGGGCTGTAGTGGCCAATTAGTAACTTGTAAATTTAGTCACTATCAAATATAGATTTTAACGAAAAGTGAATAAAAAATCTAAGTTGGTAGAATCCTTCGAGCGTATGCAAGGGAGAACATTCATTCACCTATTTCTGCCGCAAAGCAGCAGTGCCCATGACGTTTTATTATTAGGGGTAGATCGTTTGTCAACGAGCACGCTCTAATTTTGGTTTCAAATGTAGCAATATATCTGTGATCATCATGGTCTGGAAGGACCATTTAATATTATACAGGCTGCATGTACAATAGCTACTTGTTTATTTAAAAAAAACAGTCATGTTGGAGGGTAGACTGTCAGCAATGGTGATAAAAATTAGTCATTGTTCATCTGACACTTGACCGTAACGGACGTGCCGCGCCTCGCTAGCGAAATTAAGGGATTTTCGATTGTACTTATCGTGTATATTGGTGAAACGTAACAAAAACTCACAATAAAATGATATTTTTGTAATTTAAAATTTAATACAACTATATTCCAGAGTTACATTAATACTTTTATCGTGTACATAAAATGCATGTACATTGTAGAGATACCCTATTATCAAGAGATTGTAAGCTTGTAGTCAACGATCGAAAGTATCTTTGAAACAGAATAAATTGTAAACTTAAATGATTTTTCTCGTTTTAATTATATCATTATGTTGCTTTAGCGCATAGAGAGTTCCTCAAAACTGTTATATATATCCATCACAAAATATATAACATTACTCAAATTTAACCGAATTGAAATTATTATAACGTTGGTCGAATGGTTCCCTATATGTATACTTTATGTATAAACGTGCATTTTTACATACACTCATTTTCATGAAACCAACACATTTTATAGCAACTCTTTATTTTTGCTATCAGAGACGAATCTGCTCTGACACTGTTTCCCATATAACAAGTTCATAATGTGTATATCTGATTCGCTCAACTCCTTTTGGTGGCCCATTGATATCGTCTTCTGCCATAAGTGGTCCTGAAATAAGAGGGTAGCAAATATACTGTAGCAAGTACAATATTTAAATTGGAGATGGCGCCACTTGTATTTCCGAATCTGCTTACAAAGCAAATTCGTTATCTGGACGCCCATACTCTGGTACATTTTACCTGCAGGGGCTCTACAGTGGCGAAGCCAAGTCCGCACACATCCTGGCACGCGTAGTTGGCTGGTGCGTGGGTGATGCTATCAAAATCATACGGCAATTTTGCCAGCCACGCCTCTGGTGGGGCTTTTTCTAGTAATTGCTCTTTGCCTGTAGTGACAATACATAATATTATTCGCCAAAGTCCAATATCTGTATATTAATATGTGAAATCTTTGTACCCCTTTTTGGGAATATCGTATGCATTTAGAAGGGCAACAATTGAATCGTTTACATAAAGTAGGAGTGGAGAATGTTTCACTGTATGTATTTGTTGCAAGTACATGAATTTAATGAAAATATCATTTACGTTCGCGCTGTCAATGTCAAAACAATCTGTGGTCCAACATCACAGAGTACCCACTCTTCGACAAGAACCTCAATAATGCACCATTATGAGAATCCAGTTCAATTTTCAACAACTGCTAGACCAGCAGTGACAAGATACGTGAACTGCATTGAGCGGGAATGCGAGATTACTCAGATGCAGGTGACATGTCGAGTCAGCTACCCATTATCACTAAGCGTGTTAATTGTTTACATATCAGACATGTATATGGGGTAGTAATGTGCTACACTCTGCCCACATCTTCGGGGAAATACAGGCGTGATGATATGTATGTAAGAAGGGGGTAATGAAAGTGGAAGAAGCAAATCGGGTCCTTAAGGTAGTAGATATTTTAAACTCGATGCTCGCGTAGGTACACCCTAAAGACACCTGCCGTCATATGTCAAAGTTAACTAAACAAGGTACACTCACCCCTCTGAACATTCCTCCAATAAACAGTCACGAAGTTGTCTCTATCGAATCTATTGGACATCATGTGAACACCGAGGGCGCGCATCAGGTTGACGACCACGTGCGCCTCGTGGCCAGGCGCTCCATTCGCCATAGTTTCTAGTTTTATCGTCTGGGCCAAGAACAAGGTGTCGAAATAATCGATCAAAATACGAACATTCCAGTTTTAATAACGGAAAAAAATTCCTTAGAACCTAGTAATCTAGAAGATTGCAAGGGATTTGACCAGCAACTGAAGCCATGTTTTGCGAGTAGATATCTCTTCGTCTGTTCAATATGTCTCTCCGCTGATGCACAACAATACTTGGGTTATAATATTAAGATTTCATTGATAAATCATTCACGCCTGTAATCCCCGAAGAGGTAGGCTAAGGAGTGCAGAACACTTCGGTTTGATTACAGGTGATTAATTCACGTTTAAAAAATAAAATCGTTAATGGATGCTACTCCTGAAGATTCTGTATGTGTTAAGTCTCAAAAAAATTGCCAACAACTATACACTCCTGTGCCCAGTGTATGGCAATGGACTCACCACCTACTTCATAGTGGGACGTAAACGTAACTGATGAAACGTGGGAGTGTACTGCACTCCTCTGTCTACTTCTTCGGAAATTACCGACGAAATGTTACTGACTGGAATCATAGCTTCACCTGATTGCCTTTCTGAAACCCATACATCGGTATTTCTTCCCCATCAGTCCCAAACCATAGTAAGTTCTTTGGTGACAATACATTGTCTTTGTATTCTTCGAAAACCACGCAAGTGGATAGTTCAAGGAAGGCCATCGCGTATTTCAGCACTGCATGGTTTCTTGTGCCTTCTGTATTGAATACAAGAGGTATCATTAGATATGTACTATTTAATGTATTAAATCATTGATGCCCTAGTGGTTTAAAGAGCAGCCTCTTACCCCAGTCGTCCTGGGTTAAGATGCTAGCGAGCGAACGGTCTAAATGTAATTAATATACTAAATAAATATATTATACTCTCTAGTTTTTCAAAAGAGTATTTAACAGTTATAGAAATCTAATGTCTGACTGCCATTCTGTGGTCACTACACTAGCGGCTACAGTGCCATCTATTGTTGGCATAGTATTTATATCACAGTTAAGAGTCTAATGTTGTTTTATAGAAATCCATTGTTATAAGTTTCATTACAGTTATTTTGCAATATTCCACTATGGACAATGTTACTTACAGTACACACCGCCCATCCTCCCACTAACAACAGATGCGCATCCAAACATTATTATATGACTTCTCTGTGGCTCAAGAACCTTGCATTTGATAACTTACGTAACGCTTCCTCGACACCGTACATAACGATACCGAGCGGCCACAGCTTGTCTTCATAATAATTGAAATTGTCCGCGCTTAGTTTCATTGTTTCAGGTGCTTCGTCGCCACCGCGTCGCTGTATCACGCGTTGCGACAACGCACCGCACTCGTGGTGATAATTAGCGTTTATAAAATTTCTATCCTTCGCAGACAGGAGCGTTGGACGCGATGAATCTAGATCCTGTGATAATTATATTTTATATATTACGTTATTGATTGAATTTTTTCATCACGGTTTTTTAGCAAACTTGTGCCAATAGCAGGGTTGCCAGAAAATTTAAAAAAATATTATATTGCACTGGATCTGTTAAGGAACGATGAGGGAATATCCTACTGGATTAAGACAAAAATGAATGGGCATTATTTTGTGTAAATGATATTAAAAACTGTCATATCATTAAAACTAATGAAATAACCACGTTCAAGTAGAAATAACAATACCTTTAATAAAAATTATCATAGACAAAACCCCTTGTTATCAACACACATCCACGTGATTTTTCTCTTTGTATTAATATTTTAATTACCTTTGCCTCAAACTTCTTAATTAAATCGTAGCTGTTCATTATAACTGTAACAAAACATTTAAAAAAGTACAAACTCTTAAACTTCTGTTGCAAATTAAAATATAAGATTTTTTTTCCAAACCCTTTTATAAATCCGCTGCTGGACACGGGTATCCTTTGAAAATAAATCTTAGGCTACTTTTGCCACTAAGCAAGGCTATATCATATCCATGCTAAATTTTAAAAAAATCGGGTAACCATATTGCCGCGAACGTGACAAGCCGAATGTCAATTATCGCTTTTATGATAATACAACGGCCGCGTACTTACCAGTTTCCTCGAGGCTCGCTCTCAGCATTTGAGCCACGGTCGCGGCTATGCCCGCACTGTTGATGCATTTGTAGCCTATTGGCATTAACTGGAAGAAATGTAGGATCGAAAAAACAAAGAACGAAAACCGAAAATATACTTTTTATTATTAACTTACAACCATTCATTTAATAATTCTCCTGATTCGATTGAACGGAATTAATAAATCCAAAAGTTTCATTGGACGTTTATTATTATGGATTCATATATCTCCATTATAATAGCGATGTTAATACAAGTTTGTGTCACTTGTAATTTTGCAAATATGAGCGTTGCGGTCCATCCAGCTTAATAAATAAACATAATCTTGTGAAAATTGCACACTGCCAACTGATGTCAAGCCAGGCAACCCTTATAATACTATAGTAACGCGACGGCTATAGCCCAGCGAATCTGTTGGTGACACTCCGATGTTCCGCGCGCGACGTGGACGGAGAACGCGCGAAGAAACAAAGAGTATGCCGAAGCAGTGCAGCCTAGCACAAGCGCCAATCTCACAGTAATTCGGCGTACGCCGTAGCTTCTTGCGGTAACGATACATGTGCCTATGGTTCACCATCAATCTAAGTCCACGGTGGGGCATGCCAGGTTGGGGATGGCACAGTATCTACAACTTTTTGCACCGCCTACGCTGCCCCCCGTAAGCGGCCAGGACACTTAATCCTACCTACGTAGGCGCCGCTATACTGCGTTCATCCACGATTGCGGCTACATATTGCAAAACGCACACGGTATTTTATACAAAGACGAGTATGCCGACAAGTAAATTTGTTGAGCAAATAAATTCCGGACTGGCAAAATTTGTGGTCAGGCACGTTGCTCGCCAAGGAAAATCGCAAGGTGACAGGTGGTTTTGCTAAATTCATTTAGCGAAAAAAGAAATTTCCCCAAATTAATAATGCTATCTTGCGCCATATTATCATAATTTTTATAGACCTTTTCACGATCGTGTAGAATTAAAATATTTAATGACTAATTAACCTTTTTTGTTGTTATACAGAAAAAAAATTTTTTATTACGTGCTACAAAATATCGTGAAATGTCCGTTAGTCTACGCTAACCAGACGCGTCAAGTTGCGGACTCACAGCCGCTGGAAGGTTAAATATAACATTTTTAAAATGTACATGTATTTACATGTAGTATTTAATTTTTTTATGTATACGAACATAACATAAAAGTAAAAAAAAATATTTATCTTGATCATTTCGTTAATTGAATGTACATCAAAATCTGTATAGACATCTCTTAATTTTCAACTCAATACCGTTTGCAGCTGCAAATCCAACGTCATTTTCTGTTACGTCTCCTGTTAACCGCAGACCATGAGAGTGTCACCAATGAACGTGAGATAGAGATCACAAAGATATTTAGAGACCACCATATTGATATTATACAAAAACGAAACAGTTACTGGCAACATTGTCGACTTAAATGGATGAATCACAAAAAAAATCGCCGATGAAATTGCACAAAGAAAATAAAACTAAACGTGCATTACTCACAATTATTTGACCACGGAAATCATAAGAACGCGGTTGGCAACTTTTAATCTTGTCGGGGTTGCCAATATACAGGAGTTTAGTATCGTTAGTTGGTAACTTTCCACCGGTGTGCATGAAAAATTTCAAACATATCTCATCTTGGAGCCTGGCGAGTGTCGATGTTATTTCGTCTTGCGAGTGCACATCTAACACAAATGTTTTTTTAAATAGAATCATTATTTCGTCCAGCCGCAACAATACGATATAACACAATCACATTAAATTATCGATTTTATTATCCACATATTAAACTAATCAATCAATTCGAGTTTTTTTTAAATAATAATATTTGAAAAAATCTCTTCAACAGATCGTATGTAATAAAATGTTCAGCTCATATGTAAGTTACAAATACAAGTATATCTATTGTTTCTTTATCATGCACATCATAGACACATTAATAACTTACCATAATCCAACTTATTAATGGTATAATGCACCACGCCTTTCTTCCATAGCATGCAATAACAATAATTTATAAGAAACAAACTCGCCACAAAAGCACGCATGGCTACAGAAAACGAAAGGGAGATTTTACGAGCCATAAAAAATAATATTGAGTGCGCTACCGTAAAAAGGAGAAATGCAATTTGATAAAGTCTATTTTTGTTATTGCATATTATCGAATAACCCGTAGACTCAACGTACTGCTATCATTAAAAAAACAGCTTTTAAACTTAGAATGACACTCGCATTAAATTTGGCGGCAAATGTCGTTGGGACATTTATAAATTTTAGATTCCATATTGTTCGCTAAAATACAGACTAATTGAGTACCTCCTCATTTTTGAAGTCGTAAAAATATGCAAGGGACCCGTGTCGAACGTTAACCTCAGAATGGTATATTTGTTTCATCAATATAAATAGATTACACAATATAAAAACAGACAATATAACTACTCTTTACTATATTTGTATAACACAGCTGTCTGAGATCACTTCAATATCTATTTGTACAACATTCATTCGCTTACATACGTCTCGTTCATTCTAAGCAACAGTTTTATAATACTCGTGTAACGTTTACTTTATTACAATGCAAAATTAATATTTAGTCAAAAATACTATTATTAGAAAGATAATAGAAATTAAAAAAAATGTAACAATAAGGAGTCTTCCGGCTGTTCTGAAAGACATACAATATGTACTGAAAAATTATGATAGCCTTTGCATTGTAACGATAAAAATTTGCAATATTTTCATTGCAAACAGGTTTTCTTTTAGCAAAGTGAAGATGAATATCACTGCTATGTATTTATAGATAAGTTACATATCTTTTATAACTTATAGATTACATAATTCACAAATTATAGGTCTGAAAAATCTATTTTCTTTTTTTTTTCAGTTGAAATACAAGGAAAGTGTCGCACCAGTTACATGTTTTTAACATCAATGTATGATGTGTCTATATTGGAGTTTTTAAATTGTTTTCGTATAATAGAACGCGCATACGACGGGCGCCGTCCTGGCTTATATTATTTTTAAGAGTAATTAGATGCCTTGCCGGATATATGTACGTGTTTCATTTATATAAATTAAAAAAGGAGTTTAAACTCTATCCTTGAAGACCTGAGTCAATGCACTCTTTTTATTTTTATTTAGTAAAAATATTTTTTTTTCCAATAAGTTAGTAAAATTGCTATAAATAATAAATGCAAAATTAAAATACGATATTTTTAAACGAATCCAAATCAGAATTGCATACATAATATATTATTACATACATATAATAATACATAGTATATTATTATATAATATATTACGTAATATGATATACAATGAACAAATTTAATTTTAGAGAGTGATGAATGTGGAAGAGGCGCGACAGGTGTGCAAGAATAGAGATATATGGCACTCCGTGCTCTCTGCCTACCCCGCAAGGGACCTGGCGTGACGATATGTATGTATGTAATTTTATATTGTTTCAAGTGTTACAAAACGTAAAGACCAAAGTTTCCCGCCATTGGCGGCGAGTTCTTACCTGCAGATCATAATGGTCCCCATTATGATGCAATGTGTCTATATGCAATCTCACACGTAACTAAATATCCTCCGGGGATCGTGGCACGCAAGTATTGCTGTGAAATAACCTAATTTGGAATGTTCCATTCGTTTTAATTCAATCCTCAACAGAATCAAATCCCTCTCTCATCACCTGTTGCTAATGTATTTATTGACATTTTGTTAAGCTGACAAAGTATCTAATGGCAATGGTTGATGATACAGTTGTTTATTAATATTGTACATTATATACACATAATGTAAAAGAATGTGTGCATAAACTTTACTAAAATATAAAAACTTCATCAAAGTTGCAATAGACGTTAGAATTTATTTGCTTATTATCAATTTTCTATTTAGTTTAAAATTATAAATATTTGGTACTTATTGCGTTATACAAAATATAACAGAAAAAAATTATGTGTAACAATTTCATTGTATCATAATTTCAAAAACTTGTACCTGTATATACATATATACAATGCACACTACCACTGTCTTTTAGTAAATTGGCAACCTTTACATCAGTGTAAACATGTAATATTAAATATGAACACATAGAATGTTATGTATAAGTGCAGAGGCACTTTGCAATAACGATTAGTTTTAATAATTCAGTTATTCATAACACCTAAACCTCCCAAGTCAAATCTGACATCTACGTCATTTGTGCGTTCCCGCCATTTAGGCGAATTCAAAATGGTTGCCGGTATCTTTGGTATCTTTAAAATATATTTATTTAAATGTACACAATTTTGTATTCGAAAAAAGAAGAACTTAAATATACATGTGTATTATGTAACTTTGGTAACTGCAATGGATTATAAATAGAATGTATATTCATTATTTTAGATAATATCAGGAAACACATTTAAAATGTCAATCAACTTCCGCGCATTCTTTTATGCGCAATAAACTTGTTTACACATTCAAACAAGCTTCATTTGCTAAATTATAACCATCAATACCCTTATACATTACCATATATACATAATTATTATTCCTTAAATCTATGTACAGTCTTCTTCTCGCAGGTAAATGAAACACACAATCATATTTTTCTTCATACATTTTAGTCAATAACTTACATCTAATATGAACATATGGCAGTTCCAATAACTAAATATTCTATTGTTTAAAATACACATACATACAGACAACAATCCATGTCGTTTATGAGACAACATATTTATAAAGTTTGTAAAGTGAAGACAGCAATGAGATAGATGATTTTGACTTTAATTTTTTTTGCAGGCTTCTTGAAATTGCAAGACAGGGACACAATGCTAATAAATACTAACAGTGTTTGAACACAAGTATGTGTAGACCCAAAATAGATGTCGATTATAAGTGCAGTGTAATTATAAATATCAATAATATAAAAGAAGGTCAAACATATTTAAAAAATTGTACCCGCTAAAATGTCAATTGAACAATGCAAGCAAAAGACCCCTGTGTGAAACCTCTAAACAAACAAAGTCATAAATCGCAGTGCCCTTCATTCTTGGAAAATATCAATGCAATGTGTCAATCCACATCAAATATTTCCATCTCTGGACCGTAGAACAGTGGAATCAGTAAAACACAGTGGTAAAACAAAAACAGTGCTACCGGTACATTCACATAATTAACACTATCACATTGCACAATCAAATGTACCCCTTCACTTCACAAATTTACATATTTCAGTTTAAACTTGCTGAATTTAATTTGCCGCCTGTTTGTGGAACTGCCATGTTGTGTCAACTCTCACATATACACAAAATTGAATCTACACAGACTCTGTGACAGGGATGATATGATGGGGCCGTAGCCTTGAGCGTTGTCATACAACTCAAAGAGAGGTGCAGCGACTAATTTATAGTTCTTGGGCACCGCAAACAGAGCTCTATCTTGGAGCTGGACTAGGAATAGACGCTTATGCTCTTTCGGTTTTGTGATATGAGGCGGAACATATGGATATTGGGGTGGTTCGAAGTTTGGCCTCCACCAGTTACCTGTAATATGAACATTAGAATTTTTTTAATGCACACTTGACCATATTATTGTGAAAATTAATTAAAATATTATTGATAAATAGATTGTACTAATCAACAACTTGTGGCTGTTTACTGAAGCTTTAAGAATACTTGTTCATTGCAATACACTCACCCACTACACATAGTGAACTGTGAACGTAACTGTTGTAACATGGGAATCCAATACCCTGTCTACTTCGAGCAATCATTATTATTATGTGGTCATTTGATTGCTGAAACTTAATGTCTAATAAAACAATTTACCAATAGTGTCTTCAATCAGCCACTCTTGCTTGACACCGTCTTGTCTGCCCAGCGTCTCGGTTAGAAGCCTCTTCAGACCTTCAATCTCGTCCTGGAAACAGATTCAGTACTTAATGGTCAGTCTGTCATTTTAATATTCCAATTATACATAAGCACTTTATATAAGTGCCAATTACAATAGTGTTCATTATTACAAATGTTATTTATTTAATTTAGGTAACTAATTGCAAGAAAAATTTCTTCTCAATGTTCCCGTTCCAGAAGAAAAAATATCTAAGAAGGGAATTCTTTCACTAGCTTCAGCATCTGAGCTCACTAAGAGTTCAGTTTGTTGTGAAAAGAATTACAACCAGTGCAAATAATAGACCCTGTACCGTTAATCGGTGTCATTACATGCTACTAGCTTGGTGGTCATATTGGTTGTGTGACTGATAATAGGGAGGTCCTGGGTTCAGTTGCCGAGTCGAACACTACTAAAATTTTCTAATTTAGATTTTCTACTAGTGGCTTGGAGTCTGGATATGTGCCCGGTTTATGACAAGAGGCTCACCGCCTATTCCAGAATGGGACATAGACATTACCGGTGAAACGTAGGAGTGTTTTACATTCCCCTGCCCACCTCTTCGTGGGATTACATGTGTGATGTTATGTTACTATATGCAACTCACCTCGCCGGGGTTGAGCTCTCCTCCCGGCAGCTTGAAGAATGCTGTGCCCAG
>DWTO01001737.1:0-15479 GCA_018244755.1 Jemadia pseudognetus
ACTGGTGAATTGTGGGAGTGTTCTACACTCCTCTGCCTACCTCTTCGGGGATAACAGGCGTGATGTTACGTATATCTGTACCAACGAAGTATATTTACTGGATTGTGATAATGAATTTTTAACCCTTTTATCATTCCATGGTTGAACAAGAGTCTCAGAATGGGAAGGGTTGATGCCACGCTGTCCAATGGTACGGTAATGCTATTAATTAAAAATATATAATTTCTACTGTATTTCTATAGCATCATGCATATTTTGAAGTATAGATAACAATTGATTTAACTTATCAGACTTAACAGATTTATCAATTGTTATGAAACTGATAAAATTATTTTGCTGTACCTGCATGATGTTGCACAGAATCAGCTTAAATTATTTTTGTATACGTCTTAATGTAAGGTGGTGGACGGCGAAAAAGGTGGTGGGTCAATTGCGGTACACCGGACACGTATCCCGATTCCTAGTCATTACTAAAAAAACCAAAGTTAGAAAAATCTAGTATCGCTCGAAGCGGGATTTAAAACCAGGTCCTCTCGATCGGCAAACGCGCTTGTAACCAACACTACAAACTAGGAATTCTTTTATACTATTGTAAATGGAAAAAATCATTTACTGTGTCGTTACAAAACTCTACAAGTAACAATGATAAATTTCTGTTACGATACAGCATGTACACCACAGTGTATATTGGTGAAAATAGGTCGCACTGTATACTATAAATAATCAGAGCCACTGAATTTCAGTGCCAATGATATTATATCCACATTCAGCAGCGAGTTCCCCTAATCGAAATGCGTTATAAATTCGAATATAATTCCGACGGAGTAATGAAATGAAACGACGCTTTAATGGCAATCGATCCAGTGGTTCTCAAAGTTTGATAATATTTTTTTTACCGGGACAATTCACATTTAAATATTCAGACCAGTCTTGATCGAGATTGCTTAAAGCTATTGATTTAGGAACAGATCGGTTGAGTTTCGTGCGTTTCGAACAAAGAACGTTTGTCTCTCCAAAACTATCCTTAATTAGACCTGGCCAAGTTAACCGAGCGATTAAGGTTTGACAAGTGATTATTGTAACCGAATGTTCGCAACCGAAAAATTTAACCGTACAGGATTAAATTAGGTCTGTTTGCACACCCGACGCCAACACTCATATGTCAGTGATATTAATTTCCGCTGGCGGTCTCATTTCATTTGTCTTCCGCGAAGGTCTCCGAGCAAAAAGTGAACAAAAGTTTTCTTCTTCCCGTCTCGTGACGTCTCTATTGTTAAGGTTCACCGTATCGTTAATTTTAGTGACAACAAAAGTGCTTTTTTTATCTGAAGTGTCATAAAACAAAGTTCAATAAAATACAAATATGTACAAGAAAGCAAGCGAAGTAATACACGTATTTTTATACTTAGTATATATAGGATAATTATATGTTTCACGCCTATTTTCCACAAGGCTAAGCAGGGACTAAGGATTTTCTTCGACTGTAGTCCTGGTGAACGATTATTTTCCCCCTATATATAAACACCTGAAACATGCTCATCCTTTAAACGTACTTTTAACCTGCCTTCCCTTCTTTTAGAACGACTCGATTTGATTACAGTACAGACGCGTGATTATGTTTGTAGACCTATAGACCATGCCATTGAGCCCGGCCTTAAAAATCTGTCTCGTTACGGAACGGCCGCATTTAACGCGACGATTATAAAATTCGCACCAAATTAAATTAAAAATGATTTAACGTCTTTTCACTTAACATCTTAATGACGTCAATCACATGTTATATTATAATGTTATGTTATATTATGTATGTGTTATTTATGATAAAATTTATTTTTGATAAAATAACTGTGTTAAAATTTTCAATTATTGATATGTGCCTATTATTAAGGTAAACGCAGTGCCATGTGGTCCAAATAATTCCACAGTACAATTCCAAATTAATTCATTCATTCACGCTGTCCGAGACCACATTTCACTAACTGACTGAAATACCAGATCCTATTTTCGATTCAATTCGCACGTACTCGTATTATTATGTAAATTTCCAACCACAAATGCAATGGGTGTTGGAACATTCCAAATGAGTCTTCAACCAAAGACATTAAATAATATGGAATCCTTAACACGGCTCTGACCTTTGTATCGTCTATTTAATTTAACACTATATGACCTTAAAAGGTCACAACTAGAAATGCCAAAATAGTCTATATACATCTGAAGGGGTCAAGAGCATGAAAATAAAAATTCCAAGTGGAAATAAATGTTATTTAAAAAAAAGCAGATATGCATTAAAACTTTGTTTGTTTACTGTTTAAATGTTTGATCTCATAAAATTGTATATATATATACGAAACACATATATAACACGAAAGACACGCCTTGATTATATACGGCGAATGATGAGAAAAAATATAACACAGCACGAATTTTCACTTTATTCGCGAAATTATTTTCTTCATTTATAACGTAAGCACTGGAAAAGCTGAGTGTTCTTCGAAGCTTTTTGAACTGAAAAGAGCTTTGTTGAACCTATTGCATGAAAAACTCGAATTAATATTAATATATTTCGCTAGCGACGTGATATTAATAAACATCAAGAAAATAAATAAATAATTTTCCATGTGTACAAAGTATCCTGTTTTATCTTGGAATAACCTTCACATCCAAACTAACACGTGTATGGGTTACCAGCTAGTTTCCGAACTAAATTTCTAAATATCACCATATTCATATACATTAACAATTTAGATTAACTGATTGCAAGCGCGACCGCCGATCGGGAGGTCCTGGGTTCAAATCCCGGGTCGGGCATTATTATTATTATTTTTTTAATTTATTCATGTACACACAAAAATTACAGAATATAATTGATATGAACAGTTGTACAAAGGCCCGTTTTTATTTATTTATTACATTTTTCTTTATTTATTTATTACAGTTTTTATTTATTTATTAAATTTTTCTAATTTAGATTTTCTAGTAGTGCCTTGGAGTCTGAATTTGTGCCCGGTATTTGGCAATAGGCTCACCACCTATTCCATAGTGGGATATAATCGTAACTGGTGAAACATGAAAATGTAGTATAGACTCCTCTACCTACTTCTTCGCGAATAACATTCGTGATGTTACGTTTTTCATAAAATTCAAATACAATATAATGGACGAATTCTTCGAGCTTCCCCATAACATTTACATTTATTTTTATTTTCACTTTTATGATTTTTTTAATAGTCTATATGTATAATTTGTAAACAATAATAATTATTTAATCGATTTGCAATACATGACTATTTTGACTATGACGTGGGAGCATTCTACGTTCCTGTGCCTACCGATTCGGGGATAACAGGCGTGATGTCACGTTACTTTAATAAATTTCATGTAAGCAAAAATAAGAATGTTTTATACGAGATAGATTAGAATATTATATAGATCAAAGATAGAAAATTATACTTCTTACGAAAGGATTTTAAGCGTCTGTAAAGTTGAAATTCAATTAATTCGATGCCATTTTGTAGGCAAGAGGCTTTCAATACTTTGGATGAGATCCAATCAGGTAAGTTAAATTAATGTTCTTGGTAACATTTCCCCGAACAACGCTTATCGGTTCAGACGCAAATCAAACGAAAGTAATCAATACTTTGAAATTATAATCTCACGGTCAATTTATGTCACAAAAAATACAGACATTATAAATGTCTCTAGATAATTCAGTTACGCCTGATTGTGTTATGCCTATCTCCGCTTCTTGTTACAATATCTTTGTATAATTCAAAGATACACACCAATGCGTACTTGTACCATGTTTATCAATTCAGATCTTAGCGTAATTCACCATCAGAAGAACTTTAAATTAATCATGTAAACCCTATATTTCTCACAGGTATACTTAGATTATATATAGATCATATGATTGTTCCAAATATTTATGATTACAGAGAGAATTCACGTCTAAATACTGCAGGGTGACCGAACTATATACATAGTTTTAGAGCGGTATAAAGTATTTATGCATAAACCGCGTGCGACGCAGCGTAACGTCTAAATTGAAGCTGATTATATTAATAATAAACAGATATATTTGAGATCAGCATGTTTTGTTATAGTTTGAAGAAAGCAATAGATAGGACAGGAGATGCTAAAGCTAAATAATTAAGTCATATTATCATATTTCTTTAATATTTTTACAATATTTTTGTTAATAATGTACAACAATTGCAGCTGTTTGCATTATATTATTTTGTTACTGATTGTTACAGAGCATTAACACCCTTGTTACAGATGCGGGCGCGGAGGAAAGTCGCCCTGACTGTCCTCGCGTTTGTGTTGGTCTTCGCCGCGTGCTTCCTGCCCTCGCATGTGTTCATGATGTGGTTTTATTTTTGGTGAGTGAGAACGGCTTGTACATACATTTATTATTTCATTTTTTATTGTTTCATTAAAAAATTTTTTTTTATCACAAACCATCAATCTTTCTAGCGATTTATAACTAGTAGGTGATGATTGACGTGCAATGTAATTACTGGTCGAGATATCAATAATTTGTTTTTAATATAGATATACATAGGTATTTTAAAATAAATATATCTAACGCATCCATAAGCATACAAGTGTCATACGACGAAATAATATTTTTGATGATTTTGAATATTTTTTCGATAGAAGTCCTTCCAGTAATATTCGGCTATTCCTTGAGAACAGAATAGACCAATAATTAAAGTAACAGACCCTTAATTTCCACACCTAATATCGATAATAATGTAAATTATTAGTTATTGAATACATTATTAAAACTGCCAACTACGAATGCTCTCCACAAAGTATTTACAGTAAAATATATAGATAGTCAATAGTTTTAGCAAATAAGTTTAGAACAGTAAACTTTTTCCATCCAATACCGACCCCGGCACTACTGGACGTAACAATCGCGCGCTAAAGTTGATTCCAACCGGTCGGACGATACGTTCAACCTACGTTCCACATACAAATTACTGGTCCAAGGTAAACATTCCTATCAAATCCGCTCGCACAATTTTAGACGTCGCTGGATCCAGCTGCTGAATAAATGTAAACTTAGCCACAGTGCTTAATTAAATCCTAAGGGTTGTTAGCGCGGCGCGTGGTCTCTTGAATACGATCTGTGTTAACGATATCCTACATTTATTAACGGCCCCCGTGGGTACGCAGGGTTCCAGGGCTGATAATTATTTTATTTACAGGTTTCAAGTATTTTTTATGTCAAAATATATTTCCTGTGAACACTATATATTCAGATAATGTTACAATAGTTTTTTGTATCGCTAAAGAACTTTGTTATCAACAATATTATATTGAAAACATGTATGTTCTAAGGTGATTTTTTATTATATAATGTTTAAAAGGCATTTAATCATTATATTAGTATATTATTATTAATGTCGTTCGTAGCCCCACCGACCCTTGTTTCTCCAAATTATTTGCAATTGACCATAATGCGTATTGATTTAATCTCTGAGTTGATAATATGCAATGAATATTTGTATTGATATCACTATTTACAGAAAAATTTAATTTAAATTAATTTAATACGGACAATCTCGTATCTTTACACCGCCCTCGAAGTCTCCAAACGGTACAACTGTTCTAAATACATTAATAGCACATTTTCATTGTGCTTTTCTTATAAATGCTATTATCGTATAAAGAATAAATTTAAATATATGTCTCATGGGAACAACTTAATAATCCAATACAATAATGTATAAAAAAAGGAATGTTTAACTTTTTATTTTGTTTTATTTATTATCTGTTCAAAAAAACTCGGCGCTCAACTGCCGCTCCCGTCGGCACGTAACGCTGTATCTCATGTTCGCAATTTTCTAACTTCAATTCTCTCTAGTGCTAAAAACTTTCCGAGCGTCGTAGGCTTTAATAAAATGTTTCTGTGCAGCAAAGCTTTTCTAACTGAATCGCTTTTTTCTGAAATATCCCGGAATTTATCCCACGACAAAACCTGTAAGGGTAAAGATATTTAGTATAGGTATACATGGTGAAGCTTTGTCCCTACAACACACCCTCCTCCGTTTTCTAAATTTATAACAATCAATTTAAATATTTTCAATATACATAACTGGAATAGCGTTTAAAAAAAAAAAAATTAAACTATATCTCCTCGTTAGATTCTTACCAGTTAGGGAGAAAACATCAAATGCCATATATGCTTAATCTACCAACCTAACTTGCCTCCATATTTATTCCTCTCTTCATATACGCACACCGATTTTTTTATCGTAGGGAAATCCATCATGGATACCACTGCGACATGGGAGACGCATATGATTATGTCAGACTCTTACCGCCTATAACCCCACGGTGTGGCTTCTACCACCTTGGATGGCTGGGATAGGGATTTAAACTACTTCTGTAGACCCCGCCAGCGACGCCCGCCTACGCAAGCCCCTCTTATAAGGGCGTGTTACGAGTATATACGTCCCCTTACACCACCGCCGCAACCTCTTGAGCCGGACGTCAGAGCCACGCGTCTGACGCCCGGGTGTTGGTTGCGGGGGCAGCCGTCGGTCATACTAGCTGTCTGCGCCCGACCCTCCTGCGGCGGATCTGTTGCGGTTGCCCGGCACGCACATCGTCGCACACTTTGCTCACCTATTCTTAACATTATCATTAAAAGGAATATTATGGAATGATAATAGAAAATAAATCAAATCAAATCAAATCAAATATCATTTATTCAAAATTGGCTCATAACAAACACTTTTTGCAGACACAATACAGACACACACTGCAGACACAATAGACATGTTATTCTCTGATTGGTATTATAATAATTATTATTATAAGAAATACTATCTAATGACAGAAAGGAAGAAATATATGATAGTAAGGTTTGATACTTTCGCAGCCCGACAGCAGCGAACGATTACAACGGCTGGTGGCATGCCCTTCGCATCGTTGGATTCTGTCTGTCGTTCCTGAACAGCTGTGTCAACCCGATCGCGCTGTACTGCACCAGCGGGATCTTCCGGAAACACTTCAATAGGTCAGTTGAGTTTTGGTTCGTTTCATTTAGTAGCATCTTCTACGCTACCGAACTTCAGGTACGCCTACATCACGCCTTATACATATAATATTATTTAAAAGCATGTACCTTACAATCGGCAATATGATAACATAATAATTGAACAGGAAACGCTTCCAAATCAATTGTTTACAGAAAATCGAATATTCGTTGCTGCGAAAAGTCAAGTTAATTTACTTTGCTACAAATATATTAGGTTCAATGAATCCGTATTTAATGAAATCACTGAATTAAATTTCAAACTTTATCTTGTAATCCAATGACTTGATGCTAAATAATCGTTTGGAGTTATAACAAAAAGTTAGTAAATAAATGTAGTCGAAAGGAAATTCTACGAATCTGAATTCCTCGGCGAAAACTGACAAATAAAGATTTATAATGTTGCCAAGGTTTTTTTGTGATCGAAGTAACATTAAAAGCAGACCGCAAAAAATATGGACGCCAAGTTACTTGAAACATAAAAAACTGAGGAAGTCATCAATCAATATTATTTATTTAGCAACCATATTGTTAATGCTTAAGTCGCTTAGCAATGAGTCACAATTCCTTTTTTCCTAAATTCCTTTTTTCCTAAATTCCTTTTTTCCTTAATTCCTTCTTTCTTTGTTAATGTTTTGTAGATTATACCACTGTATTTAATAAAGAGATCGTAAAAAAAGAAAACCTAAAAAGCTATAGTATATGGCAATAAGCTCACCACCTATTCTATATTGGGACGTAAACGTAACTGTTGAAACGTGGGAGTATACTACATTCCTCTGCCTACCTCTTCGGAGATCACGGTCATGGTGTTACGTTATCGTTTAGAACTTAAAAAGATTAAAACTCTTATATAAAAAGATAAAAGATAAGAAGAAGAATAATCATGTGATATTATACTCATTAGAACACGACCACAATCTCATTACTTCTGTAGGCCCAATATACTACTGTACTATAGTGCACTTCATTTCCTACCTACAATATAATACTTAATTACTTATGGTAATAATACATTAAAGTACTTACTTTCTAATATAGTACTGTTTCCCTTCGCAAATTGTATAATTAGAATGTACAATGTCTGGTTTTTGACATAGTTAATTAACCCCGATTGCTTCGTAAACGATTGATTTTCGTAAACGTATATTAATTGCCCTCATCAATCTTAAAAATGTGTCAGGCAAAAGCTGTCGATATTAACGTTATAACAATATTACGATCACGTGTACTCAAATTTACTTTACTAAATGTAAATTTAAATGTGACGAATTATGGGAAATGTAAAATTCTTTGTTAATAAAGTTTAAGCATATTTTCGTGTTGGCAATTAATAATAATCACGCCTTTATACTAGTATTTTACATGCGGGTATTTGTAATTTCGCGCCTGTAATTCCCGATGAAGAAGGCAGAGGAATATAGTATACTCCCACATTTCACCAGTTACGTTTACGTCCCATTATGATATTGAGGGTGAAGTTATCGCCATACGCAGAGCACAGATGTACTTCGAGGCACTACTCAAAATATCTACTAGAAAATCTAAGTTAGAAAAATTTTGTAGGACCCGGGATTTGAACCCCGGATCTCTCAATCAGCAGTCCCGATTGCAACCGCTCGATCAACGAGGCAGGCAATGTGTCTTCTCTATTTAAGTAATTTGTTGGTGTTGTAAATACTATTATCAAGTGCTGATAACTCAACCATCGTCGTGATCATCCCTTCTCGTTGCACGAGTCTTCTTTTGAACGTTCCAACTCCTACTATGCTGAATACATACAAGTGCAACTTTACGGACTGTCATAGAAAACTTTAAAGCATATGTATGTACATTTCACAGGCTGTTTTCTTAATTAAATAGTAGATATACCGTGCAGTTGTGTGAACATGAAAGTGTACATAACTTAGTTTAGTTAGTGTCTAAGACTCGGCGTAATCTTTAGAATTCGCTTATCACTGATTTTTATTAACTGATAATAATGCTTTGTTAAACATTTCACGCAGATTACACGCAGTTATATCCCAAACCCTTGTAAATCCGTGATTATAAGGGTTATAATTATCATGCCTTTTGTATTTATCAGGGAGGTTAAATTTAACACCTTATTAAATTTACATAATTGGCTTTTAAACATTTTAATTCCTCCACAGTGCCGTGTATCATAAAGCTTTAAACAATTGAAATTTACGATGCGAGTACAATGAAATTGTACAAGAATTTCTATTGTTAATAAGCGAATAGTTTTTTTTTGGAATTGTATTCCTGCAATTCCAATTACATTCTTATAAATATTACATTGAAATCGATTTGAATCATGAAATACAAATTTTATTTATGTACGGTAACTGTTACTTTTCTTGATGTTTTCCTATAGTCACATTAAGGTAATTTGATTGCTTCGTGGATCGAGTGCTTGCAAGTAACGGCTAATAGAGATCCCGGCTTCAAATCCCGCGCCGGGTGGTATTAGATTTTTCTAATTTGAAATATCTAATCGTGGTCCTGACTCTGGATTTATGTCCGGTATATAGCAATAGACTCACCACCGATTCCGTGATGGAACGGTAACATAATTAGTGACACTTAGGAGTGTACCACGCTCTTCTGTCTACCTCTTCAGGAATTACAAACGTGATGATACATCTTGTGAGTATCAAAGATGTGTTAATAGAACGGCAGCTTGTTTTTTGTCCCGCGTTTGTGTATCCAACACATGGATAATAAATTTATTATCCACAGGTATCTCCTGTGCCGTAGCGGATCCGCTCACGGCACCCGAGGATCGCTCTCACTCTCAACGTCGCGGAGACTCCACTCCAGCAGGAAGACAAACATCAGCATGGTGCCCCGAACGTAAGTTATAAATTAACAATACACAATCACACACACACACACTCACAATTAAGAAATATACATACTTATGTAATAGTACATATTTATTTAATGAGTTCAGGAGGATTTGAGTCTCTTACTACAGTCAATTTGTCTTTAAAACAAGGAAATTAAATAATGATATTTTTTTGTTTTTATATTATTATAACCACATATACAAATCATTGAACGCGGGTAGTCTTATGTTATAGAACAAAAAATATATATACCATTCGATTCAGAGTGGTCACTATACTTCATTGTCATAGTATGTCTATAAACACCAGTATGACGTACGATCTATATAATATGGTAAAGCTTCGTCAAGTACTTAACAAGAAATCTTACTATAGACCAATCATGTAATTGAACAAGCAAATTACAGACTACAATCTCTATCTTAACTCAAATATGTAGTTTATATTCCATATCAGGCGCCAATTCGTCATAAGTCGAGTTGAGTGTGACACAAACAAAATTCTAAAAGGAATTAAGTATATTTGGGGGTTCCAAGTACAATATATATAGCTTTAATAGTCTCATTTTGGGAGGAGACTCGAGTACAACAGTAGAACGATAAATGAGTTGATAATGATGATTACAGTGCTAGGAGTTGTACGTAGAGTCTACGGCGTAGACCGCAGACCTTACCCGCTACGCGCTCATCTGTACTACCTCCACATCCCAACGTGATGTCGTTTACGAAAGCTCGCTCCAATAAAATTGTTATTCGTTTGTTACCAGATCAAATCAGATAACATAATTATATTTCAATGTCACTATTTATCACGGGACAGATGTGAGAATTTTAAAAAGGTTAATTTTATAATAAAATTTTCATTGTAATGAAATAAAATTTATGTTTCATTATAATGACTTCTCTCAATATAGATATTGTATAACGTTAAAATTTTTCAAAATGCTTGTAACCTTAATATGGTACCAATAACATACAGTTAGTAAATAAAGTAGATATATTTAGTAATTATATATTGTGTAGTAATATTTCGTTTAATATAAACATAAGAAAAAGATGTAATTTAATTCATATTGGTGTCAAACGCCAATCTGCCTTTCGCTTTGCGTCTCTCAATGTGCAAATCCCGTGTGCATAACTGCGTTAAAATCGTAACGATTTACACAAACAATAAAAAAGCAATTTAAACATGTTGATCATACACTACATATAATCCATCCGATTGAAAAGCACATATTATATCCTAGAAACCGTATCAAAACTTTCGAATTCGAATTTCGTTCGAATTTAATTAAGGGCAGTGTACTCGTATATACCCTTTTTGAAAGGTTCCGCAAAACATTTAATTTATCCCTTCAATAACAAAAACCGCAACCCGCATACCGTTAATTCATACTAAATCAAATATAAGGCAACTAAACCTGACTCGAAGGGTTACAAATTATTTTTTACTGTCAACCTTAATACTTTCATCAAAAAACATTTACAAAAAACGTGTGCTAAGAAAGTTTGATTACAAAATTCAGTTCTGATCTGACAACACTTATATAAAAACATATATACAATAGAATGGATTTACGTACAACTCCTATAGCCAAATATAAGAAATTCTGTAAACAATATAGACATACATACATATCCTCACGCCAGGTCTCTTGCGGGGTAGGCAGAGAGCACAGAGTGCCAAATATCTCTGTTCTAGCACACCCGTCGTGCCTCTTCCACATAGACATATATCTTCCATATAGACAATTACATTACATTATAGACAATTGGTAATAGGTAGAACGTTACTTTTTAAGTCACTACGTAAAAAAATTAATAAAAAATAAAAAAACGTATATGTAGATATTATATAGCTTTCCACGCAACTAAAATCACAAATAATAACTTAATTTAATACTCATACATAAGAATTCACTTCCTGAATGCAATCATTTTATAAACTGCAATGCTATTCCGACCTTAGAAATACAACTTCAACAGACATTCCACGTTTCAGAACGAGCGTGGGCCGAGACAGCAGCATCCGTCTTCTAAATAACGGCACGTCGAAGCTCTGAGGCCAGAACCGCCGCCCCTTCCCCGCGGCAAACAATAACCAGGAGCGTACTAAGGAAAACTACAGTAAATGTCTACTGTTCAAAACTGACCACCGCGCGCCCTTCCCGAAGTGCTGTGAGAGGGAAAACGGGCTGCAGCAGCTCGAGACCAATCTCGACGGCAAGGAGAGCAGCACCGAAAGCTTCTTCCTACCTCTCGACAGCTACAGACCATAGACCTTAAATTGTGCATATGATATTAGCCTGTGTAAATTTGAAATTAATTTTTCACTATCTAGTCATGTTCAAACAATATGCAATATGAAATTTTAAATTAATTAACAATATGAAAAGTTTGAGAGAGACTGAATTTTTCATTTGTACTAAGGAACTTTACAGGACACGCTTACCTGCTTTTAATAATAAGATATAAAATGAATGTTACATTAAAAGTCCTTCTTAGATATGCAAACAACAGTTTTCAAAAATATCAACCGCATACGGTTAGTGGTTGGGAACAATTAATTTGTATTTATTTTAGTACCTCCAAGGAAAAAGTTTATCTGCTATTGGGCGTGTTCTTAGCAAAACCAACAAAATACTCTTTCTCATTCTAAATAAAAGGAAAAAGGACAAGGTAGGTTTCATACAAAGAAGTACATTCAATCCAAAATTGTAAAATAAAAAGTAAAGTATGTACATATGGATACTTACTGACACTAAATTATTTTCTTAAATAAATGTAAATTCCTATTTAGATTAAATGATATATTTATGAATACATTATTAGATTAAATTAAAAGTAAATAGATTCTTCTAAATATATGATATTTAAAATTGAAAATTTTATATACTGTATGTATGTAAAAGCCAAACATATCTTTGTAATATAGTCTTCAAAGTATGTGTAAATAATAAATTGGTAAGTAATGAAATTGTAAACTACAAAAGCTTTTGTAAATATCTGAAAGGTAATAAGATGCGTGATTTGTATAAAAATATAATTATACTGCACATAAGTAATGGTAGTTAATATAATAAAAATAAAATGATTTAGCATCAATGCAATACAATTATTGCTGCTTACCTCTAACAGAATCCTATCCCACTATTGGGTACAGCCCACTGTACAAATTTACGGAAGCTTGAATTTCTACAATGCCTCACGCCACGAATTATTACTTAAACCTAAAGTACACTTGAAAATTTTATATTATATAGTATATTATTTATGTATATAATACTACATAAAGAAATAAAGAGATACTACTTTTGATATTACGTAACCGAGCAGTTCCTTTATTTTTCCTATATAAATTATTAATTGTAATTTTTATAAAGCATTAATTAATTACTGTAACTAAAGGTATAAATTTCACTTTTTTATGTTTTAGTCAATGTATTAAATTAAAATTAAGTAAATTTAATATAAATTCTAAGCGACTTGCATAATTCTAAAATTCACTTATTAATTTTATAGTTTCTTAATATTTCTACTAATTTGTATCAAATAAATGTTGTTACTAAATTTAGGATTTAAAATGAATTATATTGCATCAGTGTGATTAAATAAAATAATAATATTAAGATATTTAGACACGACATGTTTTAGGCAAACAGGTGTATTCTTATACATTAACAATTACTCGACTGTAGGAAAATTTTAAACTATTTTGTTCCAGTACTCGTTAGAAATACATAAAAACAGAAAACCTGAGTCCAAGACATCTTCTTCTTGTTGTTACATATTTAAGTGTATATTTTGAATTCCCATACATTTTACTTACAGAGAAAATATAAAATAACCTTTGTAAATATTTTATAACGAAAGCAGAATACCAAAGATCCTTTTACCTCTCGTAGGTTCGGCAATGCAAATTGTTATATCACTTTATTTGTACAATTTTTGATACAATCATACATTGTCTTTAAACAAAGTAACCGTAACATCACGCCTGTAGTCCCCGAAGAGGTAGGCGGGAGAGTGTAGTATAATCCCACTTTTCACTAGTGACGTGTCGTGACTAAAGTTACTTATTGATTATATTAAATATAACTTTATTACTGTTTTTAATTATTTATTGATTGCCTCATGGGTCGAGAGGTTGCAGCCATGGCTCCTGATCACGAGGTCCTGGGTTTATGTCCCGGTATGGGCATTCTTGGATTTCACTTACTCAGAATATATATGTAGTGACAATTTCTAACAGTGGTTCTAAGTGCTTTGGAAACACAATGAAATCTATAATTTTTTTCATAAAATACTTTGTTAAATACTTTTCATTTATTTATTCTGAAATGTAAACTTGCTTTTAATTTTATATCCGTAAAAATATAGAGAACTAGTTTATAAGTACAAATGTCACTTGAATAAAAGAATAAATGATTTTTTTCAATAAAAATGTTTGCTTAATTTTTCAAATCTGTAGAGTTTTTTTTATATAATATCGCAACTTCGTTTCGCGGAGCTCATTAATATCTCCGAGAGACGAGTATTTCCTAACTACGAGATACCTCTACTATGTAGCTCAAGTGCTAACAACTAGTAGCGTTGGTACGAAATGAATAAATTATAAAACATCACTTACGAATAAAAATATTTACGTAATACTTTCTATAACCTGCACTGGAGTCCCAGGAATTTCGTAGGCTTTTTGAAAATTGAGATACAAAAAGGGCAACATATTGTCGAGTTGTTAGTGATTCTGATATATACATATATTGAATATGCCTTTAATTGTACTTAAATGATTATTCCTGCCTAGGCACAGCCACATACTTAGCCTATGGGCAACAGCGTAGCCCGTGCGAGGATTTGTGCTCTGCGATCCCCAACCCACATGCCCAGCGTGTGAATTATGAGTATAGCCCCTCAGGGGAGGTCTGTAGCCTGTTTACTACAATAGGCTGATGATAAGGATGATGTAATTATTATTGACATAACTTGTGAATGGTGACTCCCTAAGAACTATAAACGAAGTACCTACAAAATCATTTGTGAACTTAATAGACATTTTCGGATAAGACCTCTTCGGACAGGCTTTAAAAGTCGCGACCTTAAAGTTTATTTGAAGTTGGCTTACGGATTAAAGCATGCAAGAGCCGGTCATTATTTGAAAACAAAGTCTACGCGTCTAATGGTTTTCAGAATCGAGTTTTAGAATCAACCTTTGGTTTGCTTCTATGACTTACAAATTTTTTCTTTTGTTTAAACCAACGTGGAGATTATGGGCAAAAACCCCTTGACGAAGACTATTGTCCTGCAGTGGACTTAAACAGGCTGATGATGAAAATAATGATGATATTTATACTGATTGTTTGTAGTGTAAGCATAGTTAAATACTATGCAATTAGTAAATAAGCTTATTTTACTAAAATAAAATATTAAAATTATATCATTAGAATCAAAGTTTAATCTAAATTTTGTAATTCAAAGCATAATCTAGAAACAGACTAATCTATATATTAATACGTGATGCAAAAACTTTGGACCCCTTTTTACGAAAATTGCGCGGACGCAGGAGCATAAAAT
>DWTO01001738.1:0-15473 GCA_018244755.1 Jemadia pseudognetus
AAGTAACTGGGGAAACGTGGGAGTGGTTCTGCATTCCTCTGCCTACCTCTTCGGGGATTACAGGCGTGAAGTTACTTATTTTTTTAATAGGATAGTAATATAGATTTACCAGAATAAAATATACTGTCAGCTCTTTAACAAACAGTTGAATTACATGAAAAATTATGTGGTCCTAACTTGAAATAGCTCTGTTGAAGCACATATTCAGGAAGTCTTGGAATGTGGAGCTTCAGTATAGATGTTTGGTTGAATTAAGTAATTGATTATTTATGGAAATAATTATATGTATTTCCACTGACCATGACATGTAATTTATTGAAACGTTTTCATACGTTATTTTGTTTTGTAGGTGAAAAGCTTGGAGGACAGAAAGAACAAATTGTTGGAAATGTTGAACGAACAGGCTTTAGATAAAGAAAATAGATCAGAAAGACTGAGGAAGGTAAATTTTATATAAACTGTTGGAAAATTTAATAACCTTCATATTGTATGTCATTGTGTTTTTCTATGAACTCTAATCATACAATTTCAGATATTCATTGAAATAAAACAATTTGAAGAGGAATTGAATATGGAGAAAGAAGGTCATGATCAAGAGCAGCAAGAACTGGAGGCTATGTTAAAAGAGAATAAAAAAATTGAAATAGCAGTTGAGCAGAAAAAAGTACAGAAGGATGGATTAATAGCTGAAATTGAGAAGAAACAAGCCATGAGGGTGTATGATGCTGAGGATATAAAGGCACAAGCAGAGCATGCTGCCCAGAATGTACAAGATGCTGAGGAAAAATTAGAATCGTTGCGTAACACTTTATTGCAGAAAGAAAACAGTTTGAAGAATTTGCAGACTATCAAACCTCACCTAGATGCTGCCAACAATTTATTGCATGAGATCATGAAACTCTCTGAAAGTTTAAGGTAATCATTTATGTATGCTTGTGGGAGAGGTGCCAGCAATTTGCATGTGAAACAATATTTTATTTGTTTTCACTTAACTGTGGTTGCAACTCTTAATAAAAGTGTGTGTATTAAGATAAAATATCACTTGCTGTAGCGGAGAAAGAAAACATTGTGAGGAAAGTACGTGGAATCTGCCAACTAACAGTTGGCTATGTTTCAGAGTATGGCCTTCATCCATCTCATTCGAGAGAAGACCCATATGGTCAGATAGCAGATTGATAAAAGTGTTTAAGATTATTATGTGTATAGTATAGTAGCCTTGTTGGTTTAGTGGTTGCAAGAGTGATCACTGCACTTGAGATGCTGGGTTTGATCCCCAAATTAGGCAAAGAATTAATGGGTTTTTCTAACTTGAAATTCGACATAGTAGGATGGAATCTACATTCGTACCCAGTATATGGCAGTAGGCTCATCTCTTATTCCATGGTGAGAGCAATACCATAGCTGATGAGCCGCTTAAGTGTACATACACTTCTCCTTGAAAGTAGTATAAGATGGTATGCTGGGTTCAAACTAATCAAGTTCTTGTATATATATTCCAGAGACTATGAAAATGGAGACCTGGATTCAGACAGCAAGGAGGGTGAACTGGATGTTCTAAACACAGAGCTGAGTGAGTTGGAGGTGCAACTGGCTGAGATTAAGGCAGCAAGGGCCGAAGCTGCTACTAAGAGACAAGATGCCCATGCTAAGAGGCAACAGGACCGAGCACAGGCACAAAGGTTTTCTTAAATTTTATTGTTATAAGATAGGTTAGTATTTGACTGTGATAACACTTGATGGTAAGGACAAATATGTGCTGAGATGAACCATACATGTCTAGTTATGTGGTTGATTTTGTAGTATAAATGATGAATACCCGAGAGGGATTAAATTGGACATAGAAGTTTTAATGATAACATTACAAGTATGGCAGGCAGGCTGGTATATAAAGAGAGCTATCATAGCTATAAACCTAAACAGGTAAATTGCTTTGGACATTTTACTTTGTACAAATTTGTTTCATTACATATTTCCATTATAGCTTTGCTACTGTTATGACCATAGACATATTATTATCCTACTGATGTAGGTAGATTGGCAATGTCAGTCATCGAGCAGGACCAAAACCTGATGGTTTATGTTTTTCTGAAATGTTAATGTGTGCATTACTAGAGATGTAACTTATGCTAACAACACATTGATAACAATACTACTAATGACATAATGTTAGTGTGCTAAGTTTGTTCACTTTTTTAGATTCCACAAGACATTTAATTACATTTATAACTTTCAAATCTAGTTTAAAACTATTCAATCAGAGATAATCCCAAAAATATCCCATCTTTTTCGACCACAAAAAGTCAGGCTGATACAGGCTTATAGCATGTACGAAAATGGTCTCATCTGTCTGTCTTGCTCTGACGTATCGTATGCTATGTCCTGACTCTTTTGCAGTACTAATCTTACATATGTCAATATAATATATCTATCATTATAACATTCAAATGTTTTTGTGTGCTTAGAGACTATTGTGTGTTTCATTAATTTGCAGTAATCTTCGGGAAGCTGAGGAAAAGGACAAGAAGTGCAAAGAGAAGTGTAAGAAAGCAATTCAACAGACTCAGGAAATTAAGGACTTGACTACTAAATATGAGCAAGAGAAAGCTAAGGGTTTTGAAGAATTGGCCATGATTCAAAGGAACTTTGAATGCGAGGTAAAATTGTAATAACTATGATAGCTCATCTGGATCAATAGATCATCTGGTAGAACGTGCTAGCTGATATGTATTGCAATTGATGCTAATCTTTCATCTATGTAGGAGGCTAGGAGGTAGCCACAGGAGGGTAGTACACTTTCAAATTTCGCCAGTTATATTTACACACCCACTGTGGAATAGGGTGTGAGCCTATTGCCATAAACTGGGTTCTAATTAGTAATTGAGCTACTTTTAGAAACTCCTACTACAAAATCTAAATTAGAATAATCCAATAGTACCTAACCCGGGTGTCCAGGACTTCACCAATCCAATTATGTATTTTAATTTTTCTGATGGATAATTGTTGATTATGGATATTACTGATGCCATATCTGTAAGATTACATAAATTTGCCAATATATCTTTTATAAACAGTAGGTATATTTTTTAATAATACACATTTTGTCAGTTGTCATTGATTGTCATTTTTTTCAAGTGATCCACAATTAGATGTATTTCTTTTTTCAGATTAAATCCATGGACAGTATATTAATGAAGAAGGTGATTGATGTGAAGAAAGAAATTGAAGACAAATTAAAGAATAAGAATTCATAGTATATAATATTACAAATGTTATTTTATTATTTTTAATATACCTGTATGTCCCATTATGGAACAGGTGGTGAGTCTATTGCCATACATCGGGCACAGACTCCGAGCCACTGCCAGAAAATGTAAATCGGAAAATTTTAGTAGTGTCTGACCCGGGAATTGAACTCAGGACCTCCCGATCGGCTGTCACACTTGCAACCAACACGACCAATGAGGCAGTCATAGGTAAAATTAAAAAGAAATGATTGAATATTGTATATTTTAATGTTTGGTAGAACAATCTAGTACAGTAAATGATTGTAATCTAAGTATATTATTGGTTTTAGTTTGCAATAAATTTCATTACAAATATGAATTGTTTTTAACCTCTGTCATCCCTATGATGTATCACAATGGAAAATGTAGTAATTCCCCGCAATAATTTTCCTGCCTTTGTATTGTGGTATGAATATTAAAAACATGCCAGTTCATTAGTAAACAGTTTTTTCGGATGACTGCGATGTTCTTTTGTTATTTACCTCAAGTAGGTACTAAGGGCCTGAACCCTCTAATACAGAAAAGAAACTCGTGTCTAACAGTGGATAAAAAGGGCGGGAAAATAACAAGAACTGTTGTTCTATAGAAATGCAATGTCTGTGGTACTTAGCTGTTACTTGTTGAAGAGGATGAAAAGAAATCCCGTGCGCTATCTTACATACCTAAAGCATATCCATTGCGTGTAAGCTTGAATTTCACGTTATAGAATTATAGGAACAACTTTTTTCAATGTTATCTAATTTAATTTTACGTTTCCTGTCTGAAGACAAAGAAAAAGTAAAACAGTTGTCTGCTGTTGTTCGCTCAAAGCGTAAAGAAAATGTATCCGACTTTCAGCGTAAAAACCACAAGCGATATTGTTGAGCTTTTATGAGAAGAAAACATGAACCTTGGGAAAGGATATAGACAGCTTTATAACGAATGTTTTTTATATATCTTATGTTGTATGTATCAATATCAATCAATATGTTGCATATAAATATGATTATTATTTTTACTTTGGATTTCTTTTGATACATTTTTACTAATCATTATTAGCAACTTATTGTTATTGCGGTTCTGTTGCGTGTTTTTCCACTGAATTGTCCTGGTTCATCCAACTTCGAATCCTAGTTTTTGAAATTTGAGGTTGGCAGCTCTACCTGGGGCGGCCGCTGCCTTTCATTGATGCCAACTCATTTGCTGTATATTTATAAAAAGATTATGCATTAAGCGATTACGTTCAATCTTGTACAAGCGTTTTGGTTGAGCGTAAATAACTCATGCGTATGTAACTCTTACTCATTATTGAATATTATGTATTTTTTATGAGTTTGTTTTAAATACTGCAAATACGAATAGGTACATAAATATAATAACAGTTAACACACAGAGCTAATCTACAATATTACCTACATTGACAGCTCATGTGTTAACTTCTGTTTTTATTAGACTGAAACGAAACGATTTTCCACGTGACAGTACGAGGTGGGGTTTTCTCGAAGTAGGTAGGTACCTACCTAATATGAAATTTCACACATATTAACATTTGTAGCGTTCTTGGTCAGTTTTGTACTAAGTGCTAAAGTGCAGTAAATTATTAATACTTACGTCTACAAAAACCTTATTATAGTTTTTTTATTAATGATATGATTTATTGGAAGTTAGAAGTCTTACGCCTCACAGAAGGACATCAACCGCATTTCACGTAAAAATCCTAGGTATTTCCTCCTACTGCTGTGTTTTGAAAGATTTAGCCCCTCCTGTAACTAAAAAAAAGGTCACTGAGATACAATCTAAGTACCGGTTTATGGTTGATATGCAATAAATTCGGAAGATGCATTAGAAGTAGTAGGTAAGTGTGATGATTTAGATGTCACCCTTCCATATAACGAGTTTGGGGTTCCAGTCCTCGGACGCATTTCTGTTACGCAGCTACCGTGTCCATCAATGGTACGACAAAAGTCATGACGAAGAGTAAATAAATGGAAATACAAAGATCTTATCCAAAAAACTTATGATAGAAGATACATTTTTATGTTTCCTTAGGACTGCCCACACATTGCAACCTGCTTTGTAACCAGGCAGAGTGTGTACCACCTATAACAAGCATTCACATTATGAACAGGGAATAGAAAATAATTAAATTAATAATTTTGCATTCAGAAACGAAAAATGCAATATCACTACCCAAAGCTTTGTTCAGGCTGGCAATCGAACTTACCTATATCCTCCAGCTCAGCAGTCAGGGTTAACAGCCAATAGTGACCAATAGTCAGTCTAAACAAATGTTTTAGTATCCAAGTTTTTATTAAATTTATTCCCCGCGTGGAAATAAAACAAAACATACGTCGTTCAATGATTTCCTCAAAACGTTTGCAGCTGTTTTAACGGATGGGAGCGGGACTTTACCGTTCACATATTGGGAGTCCGTCGTCTGACGATAAAATTGTAGTCTGATGATAAAAGTGATTATTGTATTAGGTACGATGAATATGACAAAAAATGTTACCAATTAATCGCTGGTTGCTACTTATATATTCAGATACTATTTTTTGTTTTTGTTTTACTAAAACCAAAATGAATTGGAGTGGTATTTGGCAGAGCGAGCGTACTTATATGTCCATTATTTAACATGATATTAACCTAGTGACATGAAAATTGGCGGCAAATTCAAGGCGAGTATCCTATAACCATCATTCTCATCATATGCCTACTATATAATTAAAATATGAAGTGGTAGATCTGTGTGTGGCCAGCAGCTAAGCGTTTAAAGGCTTTGGTAACATATACAATAAGTTATCGCGGCACACAAGCCTCGATAACTTAGTTTTCAGTTCTCACCACATGCATATTGGCAATAGCTTGGCGATAATTAGCTGTAGTCTAACAAGTAGAACCAAGAGCAGACGGAGCTGGGTGTGTTTTTATATGATGACGCATCAGGGTGTTGTGTTGTTCGTTAGTTTGTTACATTGAGTTGTGTGAAAGAATAATTGACTGATAACGCCTGATAAAGGTGTTGAGTGAAATCATCAGGTCAAGTTATCGTTGCGTTGACTCTCGTTGACACATCTTTATCTATCATTTTAATTTGTATTTATAGGTACCTATATATTATAAAGTTGTAACATATGCGATTTGCATAACTCATATCCAATGACAAAAAATATTTATTAAACGTATTAGGGTCATAAGTATTTATTGATAACATCACGCCTGTAATCAAAGAAAAGGTAGGCAGTAAAGTATAGTGAATTTCCGAGTTTGACCAGTTACGTTTACCTCCCACCATGGAGTAGGGGGTTAGCCTATTGCCTTACACCGAGCACAAATACAAACCCGTTGCCAATACTAGAAATATCAAGTTAGAAAAATCGAATGTTATTCGGGGTTTGAATCCGGGGTTTGGTTTGTTTATCTGGATAGAGTTGTCCTTGCAATCACTGACCATCGAGGCAGTCCCATAAGTATTTAGTTTAAAACATTCTTATTTGATAATGTTTACCATGATGTATACGCGGCTTCAGACGTAGAAATTTCACATTGGTTTAGTTAGATGCAGAAATAACCGGTGTTATCGTTAAAATAACATTTTTATGACTATGAACTTAGTATTTATCAGATTAAGAGTTTATATTTTTGTCCTACAAGCGGTACATACATTAAATTACAAAATCAACATACCCTACTCCCGATTAACCTCGGTCGTCAGTCTCACCGATAACGGGAACAATGCTAAAACATCCCGCGATAAAGAGAATTCCCCTTTACCGTGCGTATATTTTAGAATGCAACAAAAGCAACGAATGAATTTTATGTGACTAATGTGTTGATATTTTGTTACTCTCATTCGGCGTCTTTTCAATATATCGTTCTAGCGATCTCATCATCGCTATAGCCATCCATGTGTGCAAGAAATTCGAATATGTTTGTATATAGACAAATCCACCTAAGAAAATCATATATTACACATTGAAACGTCACGACGGTCGGAACGATTTAAGTAGCGGAATGATCGGGATGACATTACCTCTTTGACGATTACACAGTTTGGCGCGAATTTCTTCGCATAATGAGAGTATTTAAGACCACATAGGTACCACTCTAATAAACTGCCAGTTGGTAGACAGGCCAGGCCTTAGAGACCATTATAGCGAACTGCAGGTGTGTGTGTGAGCATGTTCACAGTGTATTCTACAAGGTTGGATGTGTGGATTTATGGAAAAAAAATTGTTACCGTCTTCTATATTCTTGATCATTCTAAGGCAGACGCATGAGAAATACAAATCTGGCCGTCGTATATAAATACTTGTTTTCCTCGTACCGATCACAACACACCGAGAAGTCAAATTGTGAGGAAGTTATAATCACGAATTCAACAATTCCAGCATAATGAAGTTCGTCGTGGTTCTCGCCGCTCTAATCGCCGTGTTTCTTCAGTCTGAAGCCAAACAGTTTACCAGATGCCAGCTGGTACGCGAGCTTAGAAATCATGGATTCCCTGAAAACCAGCTGAGCAATTGTAAGTATTTCTTTTGTCTAAGTTTACTGAACATTTTTGTAAAATCACGGCTGTCTTTTCTATGGGTAGGCCGGGGAGTGAAATATTTTCACTGTTTACTGTCCCACATAAAAAGGCGATTAATCTATTGACATATATTCAAATTCAAATGGCATTTATTCAAAATTTGGTTCATTAGAACACTTTTTTTACGTCAAAATGAAACTACCATCTATACCGGGCACAAATCAGCCTCCGTGTCACTACTGGTAATTTCAAGTGAGAAAAGACCTCCTACACTGTCCGACCCGGGAGTGGAATCCGGGACCTCTTGCTCGGCAGACACGTGTATCAAATACACCAACGTAGCCAAATAATAGACCAATGTAGACAACCAATAGACCAATGTAGACAACCAATAGACCAATGTAGACAACCAATAGATCACCTCTTCAGAGATTATAGACGTGACATTAGGTTCGTTTCTATTTAATAAATTTAAATGCATTCGGAAACAGAAAATATCAATAATAATATTATAACTGTACTTGTTGTGAGTAACTTCACTACAATACTTCGCCATCATATTATTTGACACCTTATAAACAATACTCTAATACATTTTTATCTAATACGTATTCCAGGGGTATGTTTGGTGGAGCACGAAAGTTCCCGCAACACTGCCAAAATCGGTAAAGTGAATAAGAATGGTTCCCGGGACTATGGACTGTTCCAGATCAACGACAAATATTGGTGCAGCAACACTCAGACGGCCGGCAAAGATTGCAATGTGACTTGCAACGGTTAGTGTTGAAATCCGGCACTACACATACGTATATTTTTTCCCAGGTTACAGTCTACTACAGTAGATACTGGAAGCTTACAGTATGCTTCTTTAAGTGAAGACCGTAACAAATGAGCTACCATTATACATTGTGTTTACTGATAACTGCTTCGGCCATAGATATTTGCAATCGTTTTTGGAGGAGACTTGAAGAATTTCTCGATTTAAGTTTAGCCAATGAGTGTAGACTGAGTCGTACTCATTAGAGTTCGTAGGTATTTTCGTACGGACCAATGAAAATACCAGTAAATTGATAATATATTTAATCAATGTTACCTAAAGGTTAGGAGTAACCTTATTATTAAAACTCATATTATTTGATGCTTTTTTAGGAGATTTATTGCAATACCGGATAACATTAAAGAAATTACTCAATATTTTATTTAGACTCAAGTTCAAGAATTATTCATTAATAAAATCTTTAATATTAGTATAAATTAATAAATCTTTTATATTAGTATAAATGAATGAATGAATCTTTTATATTAGTATAAATGAATCTAATAATTTCAGTTAAAATTATGATAAAGTAATATGTATACGTAACAAAATTAAATTTGCATTATTATCGTTAGCAAAATAACCGAATTTTGCAATATCTGTAATGTGTGCCTATTCTGAGCAAATAAAATTATCTATTCTATTCTGATTTGCAAGCATCTAATCTCCTAAATAATTTAATATAAATCTCCTAAAAGCACATTGACTATAATTCGTTATTAAATTATGTTAGCAAGTAGGTTTTACAAATAGAGAAACAGATTAGTTAGTGTTCATCACTGGATTGAGGGTAAAGATGTTTACAACAGCCTTCGTTAATACCAATTAGACACGGGGCGCCATGTATTAGGTTCTATAGTTGAATGTTACGAAAATCCCTTATCTATAATATAACCATTGTAATCGTACAGGACTACTAGTTTACTTGCACTAGAGCGTCCCAACGTTTAACGACTAAAAATGTCTGCCCCCATAAAGCTTACATAACTTTATCAACTAATAAAGTTTAAATTTACTTTAGTTTATATATGTTCCTAATTCAAAATTGCAGATCTTGTCACTGATGACATCACAAAGGCAGCCAAGTGCGCGAAGAAAATTTACAAACGTCACGGATACAGGGCCTGGTACGGCTGGATCAACCACTGCCAGGGATCGCTGCCGGACATCAGTTCGTGCTAGAATGTTCTATTATAAATAGATCGTCAACTGGACACATGTATTGTAGTGAAATAAATTTCATTAAATTAACATTTTTTCATTCCATTAAATATATCTATTTTAAGAATATGTAGATTTTTTATTGGTATTTTTTATGAATATATAACTCCAAATGTGTTGTGCGAATACTATCCAAGGAGCTTTAGTAGGTACCTATTATATGGATTAACTGTTAGCTCAAGACTACACATATTAAACTAATGTATCTACACTTACAGTCGTTGCTGCGATCCTTGTAATATGATTGTTAATTAGTGGTCATATATCCACAAATTGAGGGTGGCGTAATAAAATATGCTCCAAGTGTTTGCGGTTACAGGACCGATTCATGCCCAGTAGTGGACATAAAACGTGTTGCGGCCTAGCCAACTCGAACTATTCAAGTCAATGAAAAAAATTCCTCATACATATCTGTTCGAGATTATTTGCACAATACGTACCTATATACGGACGGCAACGGAGTTCAGTGACTGTTGCCTACTTTATTTGTCATTTTTTTATTTAGAAAAAATACGAGAGTTTTTCCAGTGATTCATCTTATTTAACTACTCTATTCATTCCACTAAGTGATAGACAGCCTAGTGATCCCGAACTCGGGGTCACGGTCTGCAATCCTGGCTTTAAATCCCAGGGCGCACTTTCTATAAAATTTATGCTTTTTGAATATTCAATAGCATTTGTTACAACGATGCCAAAAAGTCGCGAAACAACCTGCATATCTTAGTTTTCCATAACGATCCGTTAGATGGGTGAAACATGGTATACCGCACACGGCTAGAGTATATAGTACACGGTCTGTTCTATTTTATTCTCATAGAGGATTTTTGTCCAAGAGTGGGATGATCAAAGCGTTATGATCTATCCTGATGGTTTTCTTTTTAGTGCTAAAACATGCATTAGTTGAGACTCGTATTGAGATGTACCTATAACTTGAGATTTGACTACGAGTATAAATTGAGAGTTTTATGAGCGAAATAAATAGGGACACGGAGAGGTATGGGGATCCTAAGTCCTTTCTAAAAGGAGGAATCCGTGGATTCCTTGAAAAGCAAGCTGAATAAAACTTTGATCCCTCGACGCCCGAGTTCATCCCGTCACGAGGAGAAGAAACAAATGAAGATTGTTCTACTTTATCAATAATATATTGAAGTAAAACATATCAAACATTCTGTATGTGTCGTTTGTATTGAGTTAATGTTAGTAAGTTGTAGCAAGATGCGTTGTATTCAGGTCAGAGCACGAACAATGAAGATGCTTCAAACTTAGCGCATAGTTTCATCTCCTTTTGGTATTTGTAGACAGTTTTATCTTACATTATTCTGATACACTTTGTCAGTGAGGTCTAAGGAAAATGTGATTACAGTATTAATATATCTGCATATTAATATTACCCAACGTTTATTAATGTCATTCAAAATATTTGCGCCTTTTCGAGGTTTATTTGTATTGCAAAATATAAGAAAACCATTTGGTATAATGTATGAACATTACAAAATATTATTTATACTTAAAAACAATATAACAAATAATTTGAAATGTTATATAACAAATATAACAGTACTGTAGCATAAATAAAATTGTTCTATTCTTATAAATACCTTTTAATGTACGTCATTGGTGTACATGTCTAACTTTAAGATAGTTATAATTAGATGTTTTATTCATAAGCGTTACTAGTAACATGCTCTACAAAATAAAACAACAAACAAAATAAAAACAAATGGTAAAAGTGAGTGAACCTACTGAATTTCCGTGCAAGGTCTTGTCACCGTCGCTTTCGTTTCCAATCGGAGTTTGTAATCTGGGTTCGCGTTGGGCTTTCTCGTTACTTGTTGCTTAAGCCCTTAAATAATTAAGGTGTAAAGCTCTCTAACCACTAAAAACCCATATAGCAGCAAATGATTTTAAAGCGAGCTTTCAAACGAAGGACGTATTGCTTTTTATCCAATTGCTATGTAGTCTTTTTTTATCGTTCTCTTGTAACTATCTTAATTATGATACAGATGAATGAGTGGTGGTCCAGCCAATGGACAGTTGAGGAATTCTATAAACGTATCGTCATGGCCGTAATCTCCTAAGAAGCAGGTAGAGGAGTATAATACTCTCCCACGTTTCACCAGTTATTTTTACGCCCCACTATGAAATGAATGGCTCAAATCCAGACTCTGCATCACTATTAGAAATTTCAGTTTAGAAAAATACAACAATACCCGACCCGGGATTCGACCAGGACCTCTCGCTTGCAACCACGCGACTAACGACTAACTAACTTTATGATATTGATTTGTGTAGATATTAGCTACATATAAAAAACGGTTACGGTGTTACCTTCGAATAATATTTAGTGGAAGTAAGCCCTTACGACGGGCTTGGTTCGGTGGATAGGGTTGATTAATTACTTCGAAAGGGCTTTAAGATCGGGAACTGTTAAATTTGCAACACTGGCAGTTACGCGAGACTTTGCTCGCGAAAATTTATAGGCAATGTATAATAGGAAAATATATCTGTAGAATCTATTAAATTGTATTGTTTTAGTATAAAAATGTATGTTCCATTTGGATCCAAGTTTGTTATTTGATATTTGCGTTTCTTGTTTTTTTTAAGAAGTAGCATGATTTCTCTGCGGGAAACCTTTGTTGTATATTTTTACAAGCATCCCAAAATGTTCCGAGGTGTGTGTGCCAAAATAAATAAAACATTTTTCATATCCTCTACCTATTGCCTGCTAACTTTTACGTTCTGTATTTTTTTCCACCCACGGTATTGACAAAGCAAGGTTATGATTTTAGTTGTCGTTGTATAAATATATCCTTTTCTTTGTTTGTTCGCTCTTATTGTGTATATTACAACCTGAATTAGAAACGTCAATATACTTGTTAGGTTATAATGGGACAAGGAATATTGAAAAAACAAGTATAGGAATTATTCTTAGAGCGATTTTAAATTAGGCGTATGTTTATGCGTATACTACTATGGCTGGGCAGTCGCGCCGTTATAAATCATTATTATGTTATACCTATGTGACAAAATAATAAAGCCGAAAGTGTCTTGTTTGTTGCTTGTTGCTTGTTGCTTTTTGTTTGTTGTTTGTTGTTTGTTGTTTGTTGTTTGTTGTTTGTTGTTTGTTGTTTGTTGCTTGTTTCTTTGTTCGCGATAATCTCTGATAGTACCAGCCGGATAGTAAAAATTATTTTTGTACATTGTAGTCAGATTCATGAGAAGTGTTACTAGAAGAAGGCTCACTAGAAGCATGCTGAAAATGTTAGATAGCCTGAAATATTAATATACCTATGTAATGTAAGTCAAATGAAAAATCGCTACCGAAATTATTATATGTATGCGCTGGAGTAATCGTTGGTCATAATTAAATATAATGTACTACAAAAATATTTATTTTTAATACGTCTATAAAAAATGTCCGCAACACCTCAAGTCTATCTGTTATAAATAAGTCATAATAAAGTTTAAATTAATTGAAAATGAAAAGGTTATTAACGAATATTATTTTAAGACATGTCATAAGTAGGTACTAATCCTTTGGAATGAAAGTTTCATTTTAAAAACAATTTTATGAAGTTAAACTTAGTCTAAAGGATCATCTTTTGTAGCATGATACTAGGATGCATTGATAAGGAGATAACGTAAAATGAAAATAAATGAGCACCGCTCGACTCGAAGTCGGTAAGGCGAAGGTAGATCAGGAAAAATAACTAAATATATTGTCTGCTCTGAATCTGTTGAGTGTGAGTTTTGAGATGTTACACTATTAAACTACTGGCGTTTCAACGCGCGTTTGCTGCGTCGCAATCGTCCCACTGTAGCATTTTTATTAAAATCAAATATGTAAGCGCCCTTAGCTTTTTTCACAGCACCGAACACAGTCAAAATCAGTACCAAAGTCTGTAACATTTATTTATTTACATTAATTATGTTTGTTTTTCTAAAGAGTGCTGGGAGTTTTTTCCGTTGGCTCTTTGTCCTGACCTGCCATAGCCTAAGGGCACACAAAGCCGATGAATTAATGATAACTGTGTCAATGTAAGGATCCTTACAAATAGACCGGCTTGCAGAGCAGACTAGAATTTTCATTCTATTCAAAATGTTACTTTAGTACATTTCAATAAATTCTATTTTTAACACACTCTTATTATATTTCATTTCTGTTTGTGTGTCAGGAGGATACTCTGGCGTTTGTGATAAAACAATTGAATTGATTAAAATCTATTAAAATGTTCCCTGCTCTCCGAGGCGGTCTATTTAAAAAGACCCTAAGACGTCCATTATGAGTATGTATAGGACTCATAATGAATGAGATTATTTCAATTAACACATAAAAATTTTAATTTTCCGACACAGCGAAAATACATGGTTTGTGTTTCTTTTATATAAAATCATTATACATGATAAAATACTCCTACGATATCTTACGATGTACACAGGCACGAGTAATTATCATGCAACACAATACCCCAGTGTTTTTTCGACGCTTATTAAGTTAGTGAAAATCTTTGTAGACAAAGAAAACACGGGTTTCAATAGGACGACAGCTCTTTATAATTCTTTGCGAATGAAGTAAAAACAGCTCATCTTTACACTTTTCCACTGATGAGTTCCATTTCGCTGATTTGTTTGAGGGTTTAAAGAAACGCCGTCTTAATTTTGATTGTTTATTACATTTATCCTTTATTTAGACGATTTTGTGATGAAATATGCCTTTAATGTACTAAAATTGGTTTTATTATATCGATACGCCAGGTCCTTTACAAGGTAGGCAGGAAATATCGAGCACCAGTCTCTATCTTTACAGACCTATACCTACTTTCTTACATTCATCGTTGTCTTTACAACGCACACCAAACGTAACGTAACATCACGCCTGTAATTCCCAATGAGATAGGCAGATGAATGTAGTTACATTCTCACGTTTCACCAGTTACGTTTAAGATCCATTATGTAATAGCTGACGACCTTATTGCCCTACACTGGTCACTAATCCACAATCCGAACTACTAGAAGGAATTTTAAGTTAGAAAAACTCAATAGTACCCGACCGGGGAATGAATTCAGGGCATCTCTTTATCAGCAATTGCTTTTGCAAACACTATAATGGGCCAACGAGGCAGTTATTACTTGAACAGTAGTTTGGAACAAATAGATTAGTTCGACTTATAAAATGCAATATAAATACAAACACAAATAAATTCAACCGATGTATTAGAGTCTACTCATATGTGTAGAGGACACACGGTATTAACTTTGTGATGGTGGTGAAATTATGAATATTATAGTAGCGTATAAATCTCCTAAGTAACGCTGACTCATCTATTGAAGGCCGGCGCGGTCCCTTTTGTGTTATAGGCAAGTGTGTCTTTGTGGAAGTTACGCATTACATTGTCAAGCGAGTTAAGCGCCTCTTTTTGGCTTTCCTTGTACAAATCATTTGCTTATCGTATTATGTTCAATAATTGCATACAATACAACACTGTTTTACAGTGCGATGCACAATAATTAATGGTAGACAGTATGTTATGACTGTTATGAGGCAAATCATAATTATTGAATGAAACGGGGAATGCTGTTATGATGACATATACCATATCTTTTAGTTTCATTGTAGGTAACTACACATCACGATTTTCAA
>DWTO01001739.1:0-15465 GCA_018244755.1 Jemadia pseudognetus
ATCGAGCGGTGGAATAGAACAGGCTGTTGATGATGATGGTATTATGTTTAATAAAAATTAAAATATTTAAGACTGATTATTAATTTTATTTATTTACACTTTATTGTACTCCATACTAGGCATAACATAGGGAGTACTTAATACGTGGCTAGTAGCCTAGCCTAGAATGCCTAGTACCGTTCATTATCAGTCAGCCCTTGGGGAATAGTAAAAATATAAGACATAAAAACAGGTACAAAAAAGGAAAAACTTAAACTCTACAATTATCAAAAGCTAAAAGCGACATTATATCAAAAATGACATTCAAAAACAATTATAACATTGAATTTTTAGTAACGAACACTTAAGAAGTAGTGCAAGCGAGGCGTGACGGATACAACAAAAAAATATTTGGACATCAAATCATATTGAATTACAGCATTATCTTTACGTAACACAAGGGCTGAGTCGGTCACTGTACTGACTCGTTGACGGAAACCGAAGTATGTCAGTAGGCGATCGATCGCGTGCGCTCACGCAACTAGTGGGGGCACAAATAAACAAATCAGAAGTCCTACTCACTGCCCATATAACGGAGAGGGACAGAATTAAACTAACACCAAACCTGCACACAAATTATAATGTTAGATAACACCTACGACCTTTGTAATATTTGTCTTGCCTACTGTTGAGTGGAAATTAAGACAAAATTAATGCAATTATTTACGCGTTGACAATTGTGTAATATACAGATAAAGAATCTTGCTTATTATGTTGTTGAGTTCCACCAAAACAATATAGTTAAAAGCGCAGTTTGTTTTCAACGCATAATTTATTCAACGTTAAAAAAATTGATGTTTCGTGTTCGAGTTACAAAATGTAAAATTTCGGTCACTTATGAGTGTGACCAAATAGAATGTCGCTATTTGTTGCAACTAGCTTCATTTGTTTACACAAAACTGTGTCAATTTCCGACAAAGATACCGCTACGCCCATTCTCTGAAAATTTAGCATGCATGACATACCGTAGCTAATAGGGAAATACTTGAAATCATTCATTTTTACGTAAGTGAATTGATTAGTTTATAGGTATTTTTAATATATTATCTATTTGATTAACCAATAGGGCATTAATTACTTCAAAATTAAATTATTATATTTTATTGAAATTATAATTTAAAACATTAATAAAGCAAGAAATTCCTTCGCAAAAATAAATAAAAAATCAGACTATATAAAGCCCAATATATTTGTGAAACACCAACATAGCAAAGAATAAAGAAATAAATAAACGAACGAACACACAAACGAATGGACACACAAAACTTGAACACTTGGTACCTCTGTGCGAACTACTCTATTACTATCTACAATATTAGCCTACATACTTACCTACCTACATACCTAATGCTTGAACTATTGTATTGAATATGTGGCTAATACGATAGTTATAATTTCCGATGGTGTCAGCAAATTTTGGAGAGGAGACTGCGGCTCAGCAAGCATAGGAAGTCATCATTATTGTACGCTCTTCGGCCAAATGGGACGACGATTTGCAATAGGCTGCATGCAGAAGCTGGATAACTGAAAAAGCCGAATAATTAAATTCAAACCGGGCTTTGACATTTTATTCATCATCATCATTATTAGCCTATTCCCGTCCACTGCTGGACATAAGTCTCCCTTGAGGTCTCCACTGAGCTCGATCTTCAGCTCTTCGCATCCAACCGCTGCCAGCCACTTCGCGTATGTCATCAACCCAATGGTGCACACCAGCATACATTTTATAATATTAATATTTTATATCTAGCGGACAAACTATTATGCGTCTTTAAATGAAAACATCATATTTTAATACGAGTGTGTCAAACATATTAATGTACGAACTTTGGGTGACATCATTTATGAAAAAAAACAACATCATGCCAGTAATCCCATTTATGAATATTTAATTTTAATACTCTACTGATTATTTATGAATAATTTCAATATTTTACATTTAGGAAAAAAAAGAAATTCAGTTATTAACAATATTAAACGATGTCCAAAAAAATAATTCAATTTATTGTAAATTAATTTCGTAGTACGGCTAGATAATTTTTGTTGGACATATTTTTGTATTAAAATAAAGATTTAAATAACTTTATGCAGCTTGTGTGGAAATTATAGACACTTGCGTTAATGTTAGCGATTTAGGTAAGATTGTGAGCCGGGTAATCGTCGGTGTCGATAGCGACGCACGCGCGGGATGTTGCGACAGGGTCGCTCGTTCGAACCCCGGTAATGACACGATATTGTTTATAACTCGCATTAGTTAACCGGGAACCTCGCGTGATGACGTATTAACGAGGAACTGACGCGTTGAGGGCAAAGTGCTGGACATTTGTAGGCGGAGTCTGAACATGATAGGGTAAACGCATTCCTCACAAGTGTCGAGTTGATTTCTGCGTGTCATAGGTAATTCCTATCGCTATTTAGAGTACACCTTCTGACAGCGCTTTGATCAAATCTTGGGAACATTAAGCATGGTGTAATAGCCAGTATCATTATCATTACGCATTCGAGATATTGGTACAGAGTGACATATTTAAATTTTCGACGAAAAGTATCTGTCCGTGGTGTGTTATTTCATTTGGGTCCAATCACATCCCATAATACGTACATATTGTTACCGTTCTTATGTACAGGAGATGTTAGAGACTGTAAGGACTGTAAGGAGGAAGGTTGTAAGGATTTCTAACAGTCAGTCTGTACAAATTTCTTTACGCATGCAGCAATGAGTTTCTCTTTTGCAGACCTGATTTAAGTACTTCTTTCATCTTTCCCACTCTTTTTTCTGCAGTTAATTTCGTATTTATCTGAGTAGTAACTTTAAACAAATTTAGTATTCTGTTTCACATGCAGTAATAGAGTTACGCGCGCACGGATGTTGCTACATAGTGGCCAGTTTAAATCCTGGTTGCGTACGGTGTCATATAAGATAACAGTTGCTAGGTTTTTACCAGAAAAACGTTGTGAAATTTTGTTTCACTAAGAGTCGCTTTCGTTTAACGAGGTTATATTAATCGTCCAAAATTAATATGTGATTGTTTTGGTTCAATGAAATATAGTTGTATCATTGATTAATTTCAACATATTCGCATCATAATCTTATTGCCCGACTAATCTAATCCTTTTTAATGCCTAATCGTATCATCCCACTAGTGCTCAATGGGATGCCTCTTAAAAATATTAGTAGCCTTTTTGACAAACAAATCTCTTATTCCGACCGCTTGTTACCACCTATTTAGTTGCCTGTATGACCTGTTTGTTTGCCTGTAACGACCTGTGTACTCTGCCCCGGCACGGATTACTCCGCCCTGATGTGTTAAGCTTAATAAGCGTAATAAGACGGTGCGATTTTGATCACTCTTGAACTACTATTAACTATAACTTGGTCTTATATTTAATATTAAACGTTCCACGATCACAAGTTATTTCGAACTCATTAACCTTCAACAAGTATAATGTTAATTGTCTGTTCCATTCGCCAGATACACTTCAGATACAAATTAAATTTACTTGTAAACTTGCGTGTAAACTGGCTGTTCGGTTTTTCTCTTGTTAACGAGGTATGTAACTACAACGGATATGCGCGCATGTTATCACGCCATTTTCCCTTAAGCGTAGTCAGAGAAATTAAGGTTTTCCACCAGTTACTTCTATGAAGAGGGCAGATATTTAAAAAGCACACCAGGTTTTTAAGGATAGATATATTTGGCGCTCAGTGCGTACTGCCAACTCCGTGAGCTACCTGGCATTACGTTATAATATGGTATATTGTCGTCGCAAGTCGATCGGTCAATCTTATCTTATCTTATATATATAAAGTTTGTGTTTGTTTGTGTGTTTGTTACTCTTTCACGCAAATACTACTAAACCGATTACGATTAAATTTGGTACGTAGGTAGCTGAAGACCTAGAATAACACATAGACTACTTTTTATCCCGGAGTTTCCGAGGGACCGGGATTTACACGGGATTCACGCAAATACTATTGAACTGATTATGATGAAATTTGGTATGTAGGTAGCTGAAGACCTAGAATAACACATAGGCTACTTTTTATCCCGGAGTTCCCGAGGGACCGGGATTTACACGGGATTCACGCATATACAATTGAACGTTATGGTAGGGTTTCCACGCCGACGAAGTCGCGGGTGGCCTCTAGTATATCATAATTGTTACTTACCTATATGCTGTAAAAGTCAATACATATTCTTCTTGCCTTAAACTCCACTGTAAAAAAATAGTACGTGATAAGCCTACATCATTACTGTCGCTGCAATTAATACATTTAATATCAGTTCCTATCCATAAAAGTGATAAAACATCCAATTAATCACTTGAAATAAAATGTAATAATAGATTTGTTCAAAAGACTAACTGGAGAGTATCGAAAAGATGCGTATTCCATAGAGACTACTGCCTAAATCATAGGTGAAGCAAACAGGAACGGAAATATTATTAATCAACGTTTTCTATTATACATTTGGGTAATATCATGAGATGATATTAATAATGTATTAATTATCCTTAATTTAAACTACAGACTGTAGCTTATTTCTTTTACAATTTGGTGTTCATGACCAATCGTCATGTTTATTGATTTTGTTTGCTAATTTTTATACTAATGGACATCCGTTACATATGAGCAAACCTTGGGGCATCACAAAGTACGCTTATGCAATTTTATTGGCATATAATTTCGTCCAAGTACCTACTTCCTATTACCGAAGTGAGTGGTAATGGCCAGTCGCCGTCTGTTACTTGTGAAATGGTTAGGCAACCTTCACAAGGGCACGACTATATAACACAGTAAAGTAAGAATAATATAACCCGCAGAAGTTAACTAGGCACCTCGCTATAATGACGTGAAGCGGGGTACTGACTGTTTAAGGGGGAAAGTTCAAGAGGTTTGCGGTAAGTATACATTTGGCTGCGAAAACATTCGCTTTCTGATAACAAATCTTTAGAATTGTTACATAAATGGCCAGGATATTGACATATTTTAATACATGCTCTCGAATCTACGAAATCCAGTCATTGATGGAATACGTTCACATAAGTTAAGTATAACTGCCAACCCGATTGTGGCCACCGTGGCGGACTATGGCTTAATCCTTGTCATTCTGCGACCTGTGTTCATTAGTGGAGTGATAAAATGATTGATGATGAAGAATTCACTGTTGGTGATCACTCACCATCCACGTTCGGTAATTATTGTATTTTCTTATTCAGTTTAAGAATTACATCTTGTACCTACGAGTATAATAGCGGATTATGTGAAGCAGCTTATGTAATGTCTCTTACATAATAAAGTTGGTAGTACCATATATTGCTGCGATGAAAACTCCGGTACTGCAGCATAAGTGAATTATTTATTAATGTCAACTCACTCTCATACGTATATAATTATGTAATCAGCTTTTAAATTGTCTATTGTTTAATACCTTGTCTATATAATGTATTAAAAAGTTTCAAATTGCCCAATGTTTACAAATATCACTGAATAGTTATTCCGAAAGATCGACAGTAATTACATAACATATACAAGACCCGATTTATTATTATTACATACATATCTTCACACCAGGTGCCTTACGGGTTAGGCACAGAGCATTATCATAATTTTTTTAATAGTTTCACTGCTGAATGGCCATAGCAATTTCCATCAAATGTCTAAACCTATGTTTATATCATAAATTGGCGTTAAAGTGTTTCTGCAATTCTTAATATAATTTAAATTAAATTTGACAACTAAATCGGTATATATAATTGTGTCATTGCTGAGAAAGTACTGAGTAAAGCCAAAAAAGGTTAATTTCCCTACGGTTTTCAGAAGAGTCTTAATGTTCTAATTGTAAGACTAAAGAAATAAATTACTCGTTTTTTTATCGCTAAATAAAAAGCATCAAGTGTCTCGTCTGGGTGTACATTACGAAATACTCTTTGGCAACGAGTGTTTTATTATATTTGATCGACTGATAGACAAAATGAATTGCAACTGTAATTTTCAAGGTTTGTGAAGCTACTTAATGCTTAGATGTTTATTTTATGCTTTAGTTATGTTGTAACAGCAAGCCATCATAAAAAATTGTTCTCTAAAGCGTGTGAAGTCTGTCAAGCCGCACTTGGCCAGCGTGGAAGACTATAACCTTAACCCTCTCATCCTGAGAGGAGACCCGTATTCTAACAGTGGAACGATAAAAGAGATAAATTGCAAATTAATAACAGTTTAAAGACTGCTAATTAAAAAACATGTTTTTAATATAATAATATTTTTAACATTAAAGCAGATTTATAGAGAAGTGGCAGTTATCAGTTAACGTTATCTAAGCGCCCAGTCTAACACAATGACTAACAGACGCAGTTAAATTTTAAAACGGAACACCTATCTTAATTAGATCGCTCATTACAGCAATGGTCTCCGTGAATCATTCCGATTTGGGACGTTCTGGAATTTTTTGTGAATAGCCGTTTCCATACATGTAAATAGATCATTAGAAGGTAAAAATAGGGGATATTTTAGTTATAGCGATATTTGGTAAGGTGTTAATGGTAAAATGTATCACTGTTGGCTGTAATGATGATGAAGGCGGTGAGACCAATACTGCTATTAACGTCCGATTTAATATTCAATCAGCTTAGTCTACGGGTGGAGTTGGCTTTTAAGTATATTATAAAACTGTTTATAAATATTCGTAATATAAAAGTTGAATTCACGATAAAGCGACATTAAAACCTTTATGACCCTTGACGATAATGTCCATTTACGAATACATAAAAACACGCTAGTTAAGTTTAGCTTTCGTCATTAAATACGAGTACGCTACAAGACCGATTTAGGCAGCGTCATTACTGATATGGTTTAAATGTTTTTGGCGCCGCGACGTACGCAATTGTCTGCTAGCTATAAGACTGTTTTTATCATCGCGCCCGTATTCTTTGAAGGGGTAGGTAGAGGAATGTAGTACACTCCTAAGATTCACCTGTTAATATACGTCTCACTATGGAATCGCAGATGATCCTTTTGCCAAATACAGGATGCAAATCAAAACTCCGTACTATTATTGAAATTTTTAAGTTAGAAGTAAACGGCAGTATTCAACCCGGTAATGTAACTTAGGACCTTTCATTTGGAACCACAGGACCAATGCAACTTGCAGTCAAGATTTAAGTTATTGTAATTGTACTTTAGGTAACAGCAGAGCTAAGCTTTATTGTGTTGACTGTATAACACGATCTTTTATGAATTTTCACATCTAAGTAGACTAGGTATATTTTGATTTGAAGGAAATTGTTTTTAGTTTAATATTCCTGATGTTAGTGTACTATAAAAAATGATCTGGATTTTAATTACTAGTACCGATGCTCGAGATAGACGTATTCATTTATGATACCGATTCGTATTAGTATTCGCACACATGATCGATTAGTATTCGCACACATGACCACAAGATAACATATGTATGTGTGTGTGTAATAATTGAATCCTCGTTGCAGGTTATCTTTGCGGTTTTATCATCATCATTATCATTAATCCTTTTATCCTTACTCAGACTCTTTTATCACTCCATGTTTAAAGTCAGCTCCAACTCCAACTCCTCACGCAGTAAGAACGGTTAAGGCCATAGTCTGCCACGCTGACCAAGTGCGGATTGGCCAAATGTATTCTTCATATGCGTGTATTCGTTCATATGGTTTTGTTTATTTAGTTCATCGCACCGTTTCTGTGAACTGTGTACATACATCGATCTCATTCGTACATAGAGAGGACATTGACCGACATACATAGATGTTTGAAGCAATGCCACACCACGCTCATTCAATAAGTACAACAGTTAGCCTTACGGTATGAGATAACAGTTTCATTTACATCAATTGTCGATATTGGAAGTCAAGGAAAGACTAAGTGTCAAAATATGGCGACCTATTCCAAGATTTATGTTGATTCAGTTACACAATTCAAGATCCGATTTAATAAACGACTAGTTAAATAAAGTTGTATTGCTACTATGTATATAGTCACGTCGAGTCCCCTACGGGGTGGGCACAGCGCACCGAGTAAGTAGTAAATATCCTTACTGTTACAGATATATCCAAAGTTTCGAGTACAAATGAAATTAGTAGATACAAGCTAGTTTTCATCACATATCATTTCCAATATTCATTAAAGTTTTGTTTTAGTTTTGCATTATTACTATTACTTATATTGATATAAAGTTAGTATATAATAATAGTATAGGCACATCGCCTGTTCCGTGGTGAGACGTAAGTATAACAGCAAATGTACTATACTCCTCTGCCTACCCTTCAGGAGGATACAAGCGTGCTAACATTTAGTTATAATGAACATGCTTTTAAGAAACTAATGTTTTTAATAAATGTCTTTATGATTCATTAAAAGGTATTGATTATCTACTTTCCGCAGACATAAAGCTTGATTTGTTACTTCTTTACTTAACTTATAGATTTGAAAGAATCTTTGGCACTTTTTAAAATACGATGTTTTTTATGACAAGTCTCTCTCAATGCTATGTCGTGTGACGGTTGAAAACATATTTTTCAAGCCAGAGGTGTTACCTGTTTATCAAAGCGGCGTCGTCGGTCGTGAGGGGAGCCGACAAATTGACAATGTCCGCTCTCTCTAAACACATCGGATACTACGACGTGGCTCGCGAACGAACTCTACAATGTATATAGAGGCCTTACAAATTGCTCTATTATTATAAACGTACCACACTTTTTGTAGACTGTACCTAGGCGGCAGTACGACTTAATAGCGACTGAGTGAGTTTACAATACCAGTATCCAAGAATATGTATCCCAAGGTATCCAGAGAGAGGGTATTGACATAAATTATGATGCTTGATTGTCGTCACGTCATGGGAGAATCGAAAACTTATTAAAAACATTGAAAATTGATACTTCTCTTAAGGAAACTTTTACAACACTGATAACAAGAACCACAGATACTAGTACACAAATTTCCGACGCTACGCTGCCGACAGCCTCCAAATACGTTTGAATCATAAGAAAGTTGTATAATGCGCGATACATTATTGTTGTAGGAACTTAACATGTACATTTAAGTCTATATGTCATATCGACCTTTTCAATACAAATATGTCTTTTGCCCGGAGGGAAGAATAAAAAAGAGAAATCCCGGGGATCAAAACTAGAATAATTGGATAAAACGCTGTTACATAAATAATAATTTAATGATAATTAAACTCAATAATTAATGATATCATGAATAAAATTCTAATTTAATATAACTTAATATAAATCATATCAAATGGTAAAAATATGATGTATAAATTATCAGATACTAAATTTAACTATTGCGCTAGTCCACACTGGCCTGACGTATATTTTTATAGATTGGCACATCACATCATATCACATAGACTGGCATCACGACTGTATTTCTCCCAAGGGGTGGACAGAGGATTGTAGCACTTTCACTTTCTCCAGTTATGATATATATATATATATATGTACTCGCTTCAGCAGGATATATACATATACGTATATTCAAATCGGACGGATACAGAGAAAATTAACATGACCCCAGCGCAAGAAAATTTATAGATATTTCTTTTATTTCACCGAATGTGCCAATGTTGAATTATTAACCACGAACAGGTGGACAGTTTCGAGGAACGCGATGTCCGTCTTGACGCAACACTGTTTACGGTCGGGTGCGAATCGGGGGCATCGGGCTAAGCCTCAGGCCAAGCGAATCACAAATTACAACTCGCGCAAGTTAACTAGGCGCCACGCTTGATGACATAATAGTGAGCGAGCGATACGTCGCAGCAAAAAGCGACAGATACTCATAGACGAATTCAGAGGCGGGATGGGAAGTACATTACTTAAAGTGCCAAGTTGATTTCTGCGTGTTATATATACACTACACTTGGGGATGCACATTGTATTTTGAAAACTTCCTATATTCTATTAGAATCAGAAAATATTAATGTAGTTACATATAACTATATTAACAATATATGTATATTTGAAACGGTCCAATATTCTATTAGAATCGGAAATATGTACCTACGTACCTATATTAACAACCTACATATATGTATATTTTATCATAAATATTTCATTATTATTGGAGAATATTGCACACCCTCCCAAGTTGTCACCGTTATTAAATGTTAATGTACAGAAAACGTCATTTGACACTAAATATCTAACTGTAACCCCTTTAATTTAAGGTGTCACACAAAAATAAAAGTTAGTTTTAAGGAAATCGTATTTTCTGTACACTTCGTTTTAAACTGGGATTGTCAGAAACAAAAAAATACAGTCTATTATTAATATTAACACATGTCTATTATAATGGCATGGTTCATATCAAATACATGAAAGTGTTCCAACTGGCATCATGAGAGTGAAATATTAATGTACGACATTGTAGAGGAGTTTCTAAGCGCTCGTCTAGATAAAACGGGCATGCTTCTAAGAACACAATATTTTGTGTAAATATACTTATGATTCACTAAAAGGAAATGATTGTATGCTTTTCGCTTGATCTAAGCATAGAAAGGTTCCATATAAGCTTGCTTACGTAGTCTAAAGGCTTGAGAATCGCTTACGCTGTTATATTTTTAATTAATGTTAAATACAATTAATGTAACAATGTGGTATCATCATCACCAGCCTGTTCACAGCTGATCATTGGTCTCAAAGATTCGAGAATGCAGTATATCATAGATTACTTGAAGTTATTTTTACTGAGCGTGAATAATGCAGCTTCAATATCGTAAGTCATACCAAAGAATGCGTCCATTTTGTCTTGATCGCAGCTATAAACTGGGCTGAAGTTATAATGCAAGAAAACTAGTATGATGTTGACATTTCTCCGGAAATTAATGACTACAGAAATAGACTGGTATAAAAGTGATTCCAGTGTAAATATCTTGAGCTTTTCGGAAAGACGACGTATCAGCGACAAAGCGAACGTTTCATCTGCATCGTTCTTTGAATGATTCCAACCGCGACTAACTCTACCATAATTATTATTATTGTATATAATATTAACAGATATAAATTTCATCTTTACAATTACGTTATTTAAAATACGCAAAATAATTATATATATTATATTATTGACTTATAAGCACATAAGTAGGTATATCAAGTCTATTCAAAGATGATTTTTGATAATGCTTTCAAAAATATTAGTTATTGGTTAAACATTTTATTTAGTATGAAGTCATTGGCTGTCATTAGTATACTTAGCGGTGAAAACTGATCGACGATTGACTTAAGTACGTGCGCCATTTATTTCGAGCACAAATCTATAGGTATTGTTATAGTACGCTTTCACCACGCGTGTATCCAATGGAGCTTTGCCAACTATGCATATAATATGAACACGTGGACAGGGAAATTTTTCCTACTTTGTAAATATATAAACGACTTGCATATGATTTCATTTCGAATGTCATTGTAAAGATATGTTCATTTTTTATTTACTCACTTGTTTTTTTTACTTTGCAATTGTACCACGTGATATTCACATGATCTGTTAAAGAAATTATAATTGCTAAGTATCTACTGCTTGACAGATTGTTAACTTTAATTATATAGTCAAAACATGTCCATAACTTTAGGTAGAGAGTACAGAGTGCTAGATATTTCTATTCTAACCGACCTGACATGCTTCTTTAATAGTTTATTTTAATAATTTAATCTACTTTAATAACTAGCTTATGATCACGCGCATTCTTTTTAATTATTAAGAAATACGACGAATTTCCTGTCCATTTAAACTGAGTGATTAACTTTCTGACCCCTTGTATTACGGCACTCGGTAAATAGGTGATCGGCACGGACGGAGAAACGAGTATAGTTTTATTTTCCTTAATGACTTTCACTACAACGTGTGGACAAGTTGCAACGATATTGCAACATAAGGAGGAACTAAGAGTGACATTGCTTGTTTGAGGAAAAATAGAAGCGAATATATTTACATATGTATTGAGATCATATTTCTACATAGCACAGACGTTTTCGGCATTTCCAAGTATGGATGTGTAAGTACCTATTACCTACATATGTAACGGATTTAAATGAAATTTCTTGAAAATCGAATCGATTATCTGCTTGATTATCTACTTAAAAACGCAGTTCCAAATAAATAGCTTGTGAAAAATCCTTAATTTTTATTTATGTAAGTGTATGTTTCCTATACGAGTGATACTGAACTACATTGAGTATAGAATAGCTCTAATAGCATAACAATAAAATATGTTATTACCAAATAATACAATGCATAACGTGATCTGAATGGGTAGAGAACAGCTTAGGCAACCCACGGTTTTTGTCAATTACAGGTATTATGTATAGATGTGATTAGGCCCCATTCGCACTAGACGATGCATTTTTCCAAGACACTGTCTATAAGTAAGGTTTTATATTTTGTCCCAATTCGGCGAATAAATTTAAATTCGAGTTGCATCGATTTCACAGCTATGTACTCAAGTGCCCTAACCACAGAGTTTCATGAGTTTGGTTCGTTAACAGTTATGAAAGTGACTTTTATTTTAACTGAAGTTAGCATATTGCTAAAAGAGTATTTGTATACATTTTATATACTTATATGTAATTTGTTTTGTTAATGTTTCTATCTTTCAAGGTTTCAAAACTTAATTTATTAAGAAAAAAATTGAGATATAAATAAAAGACAAATCTGACACATGTAATGACGTATCTTATGGCTCGCGATAAACGACAGATTAGGCCGGGAGTTAACAATGAGTGGGCTGAGGAAATAAGCGAGAACGAAGAATCAACTCGATGCACACGCATATTTTATATTTTATTTCAAAAGGAATGACAGACAGGGTGGCAGCCCACCAGATGGTAACTGGTTAACGTCGCCTACAGGTACTTACAAAATCACAGGTGTTAGGAATGTTTCCTATCTTGGAAATCAATCAATGCTCAAACAAGCTATTAGAATTTTTTATTTAAGCTAATTTGTTTAATTAATTACACATCGAGAAATAATTTTAATTAATGTCACTAATAGCACCAAACAGTTTAAAGGAAAATATTATTTTGTTCATTTCAATACTATGACACTTGCTCATTTTATAAATGATAGAAACACTATATGCCGTGTAATCACTGTGTTAATTGTTATGTACACATAACAATCATAACTATTATATTACAATTTTTAAATTTATTTTATATTATTACACATCTCTAGAACATTTTGCCAGTAAATGTTAACTTTGTATATTACAATGTAGACCTGGTGTCATGTCAGACGCTGATCACGTGGATTTAAAAAAATAACCACATGCCTATTCGCGAATCCTTTGTTGTTGAAAATGACACTACAATTACTGAAAAGGCGGCAGCACCGTCGCCTAGGTGGCAGCACCATCTCCTCTGATAGCGTATGGCCAACACAAATAGATTCTATCTGATAGTACAAAATTTACATCGCATTGTATAATTGTGTAATTTGATTACAGGATATAGGGATCTCCTTAAGTTTCTTTTGTTATCTTAACTGAAGATATACGTATGTGCTTGAGGTAATCACAACGCGATAAGAACATCGAGGAAGGTGTGCGCCTTGCTTATCTCTGCGACAGTGACGATCGTAAGTTAATGGTCACACCATCTCTGGTCACTATGAAGATAAAGATAAATAAGCTTACTCCAATATATAATGAGTATTTAATAAATAGGACTTTGTTCTGTTCAATTATATTGGTAGTTAAAATATTCTGTAGGTGTACGGGTTTTATTGAGAAAATTATTAGTAACTGTATTTTCAGTCGCAAATTCGATTCCAATCGTAGCAGCATGTATAATGTGATGTGAAAACTCGTAATGTGAGTAGTCATGGCCATGCCTCGACTTGAGAGCCTAGTGGTTTTGATCTTCGCCTCTGAATATTGGGATCACGGGTTCTAATCCTGGTTTATTTATCTGACCATACGGAGTTACATGCCTCTTAAATTTAAATAGCGCCAGCTACGAAGCTATAAAGACGAAAATATGATAATGATGATCTAAATAACCATTGGCGATAATAAGTTCTTTTTTGACTCAAGTATAAAACTATAGACGCCGCTTAAAATACGTAACTTACGAATATTATATTACAATAATATATTTTTTCGAATAAGATACGAGCACTTTTTGTCGTATGGTCGCATGGAATGGAAGGTCTTTCAAAGTAATCTTCTGGCGACTATATGATTCTAAAATTAGATGCACTATCATTTACGGCAGCTATTACCAACATTACTCACGCATCTACCAAGGACCCAGATCCTTGTCTCCAGGCAATTTGCACAAGTAGCAAGGCCGAGTCTCCTTAATTTTGCCGATAAGATGACGACGCTGGCCGGCGTCTTGATGGTGAGGAATTTTAGTTTCGAGATTATCCGTTACGCGAATGCCGTCACGCCAAGCGCAGTGCGGTCACACCGCGCGTTCATTTTCTCTTTCTTCATAGTTAATACATAGTAACACGTTGTATAAGAAATATATTAAGGAAAATATATTCGATATTTTGTTTTGCTCATTAGTTTATTGACTGCAAGGGTTTGGGCATGTAGAGAGACTGGCAGACGTGCAGATGATAAGACTGATGAATGTAGTTGAAGCATGTCAGGTCTGAAAGGAAGTCTCCGTGCTCTCTGCTTACTCTGTAAGATCCTGGTTTGACGATAAATTAATAATTAAATCAAAAAATATTATAATATTTACTACGTTAGCATAAAATTTGGATATCAACAGCTGTATAATTGTGTAATACCGACTCGCCTTGTCGTGTCTAAGTTACTTTTTAATGGATCGATGCGTATCGAGTTCGGTACAGGGTCGCCGGTGACAACGTCTCGACATTTATAGTCAAATCTGTTCGTTTTATGTAATTGAAAGTAAACTTAACGCTATTCAAAATAGAATACGTTAAAAATAGGACATTTTGCTTATACCAGTGTTTTTTTACGTATTACTAAATATATGTAATGTGATTTTTACAGCTGTTGAAAGTTAAGATGTTTAGGTGCCAGCGACTTCTAATCGTAACTTAGGTTGGCCAGTATAAAATGACTACTACATTAAAGTCCACCCTTTGATAATAATAATAACGGATGAACAAATAAATAATAAACATTTTTCTGTGCAATTCTACCAAAATGAGCATTTGAACTACGTACCGGCTTAACTCACGTATGTTTTTTACGGATAGCCAGGCTAGTTTCGTATCTATGGAAATTTTTTGTTCATGAGTTCCTTTTTCGATCGTATCAAGACTATATAGTTACAGTGGTTGAAATTGAAACCAAAGTATCATTATTTTGTTTTAATTTTAGATGACAGATTGGAGCTGCGATTGTGCCTATTGGAACGTGTAGATGCCACCTAAATTGGACCATACAATAATTGCCTAGT
>DWTO01001740.1:0-15464 GCA_018244755.1 Jemadia pseudognetus
TCCATATTGGGACGTAAACGTAACTGGTGAATTGTGGGAGTGTTCTACACTCCTCTGCCTACCTCTTCGGGGATAATGTTACGTTTATTATTTTATAAGAATTTAAAAACTCAACTTCAAATCGCTCACATAAAGTGTTATTAAGTGAAATTTGTTGTTTTGTTATATGAAGCGCGCGATGAGAACCACGTAGCCTCGCGTCTGAAATTATATGTTGATGACATGCGCGTTCCTCGGGCGGCGCGCTCGACGGACGTTCAAATATTAAGTAGTTTAAACGTGATACACATTCATGAACCGAGTATAGTAATGTTCATAGCAATTCCTAATTCTCGCCGTCAGTGCATTTGTCATTAATACAATTTGTCTTATGGTGCCGATCTAGGCCAGCACTCATCTTGATCAAATAAGTCAGATAATGGATGACGGGGGAGTCTTGCGTGTATGAAGAAGTTGATGAATGTGTTAGAAGCACGACTCGGTTATGAGTTAATAATGGTTTTTAAATTAAGTAAGTATATAAGTAACTATTAATTTTATTAGTATATATTAAAACAAAATGGTATTACGTACAGAATGAAAATTGTATGTACGATCATTGATATCACGGCGATTCGCGCACGTCCACCGTCTTAAACATTTGTATGCGTTTCTAAACAAATAGTGCGTGCAGGAATGCTAGGAAATAGGTTTAAAGGATTTAGTTTTTCTGACGGCGAAAGCGGTTTATGAAGGATGAAGTGTACAACACTGATGCCATAACACTGAACGTGCCTTTATTTGCATATTATTTTTGTGTAAAAGACATCAACGCGATTATTGTCTTTAGACTCGGTTTTGCTTTCCACCGAAGTAATTAAATGTATCTCGATTGAATTTGAATTGATATACACTGAACACTCTGCATGTGGAAATATAGTATGAAAAAAGCACATATATATGTAAATTGAAGCAAGATGTTTTAAAAAACTTTCACATACATACTCGTATATCACATAACGTTTACGGATAACAATTTTTAAATTTGGCATGAATCGTTATATAACACGTCGCCGTACACTGATTATGCCCAGTACTGGGGCAATCGCAAATCGAACAAGTGAAATGTCCCGGAAATAGCGGCTTGCGATGTTATGAGTATGTATTACGCCACGACACTCGAGGCGACTCGGGCCCGTGTCAGTTGTGCCCCATTTAAGGACCACATTATTGCTTTGTCTTACGTAATCACTGGACTAGTGTATGAACATGCACGATTCATTATCATGACATCATGACTCATTTGGCTTCGGATCGACACAGCTTGAGTGAGTGACTGACACTAGTTACGCTTTGATACTCATGCAAATCTGTTCGTGCTCTGCCGATGTTAGGCTGCTGTCACACTGATTGTAACCGAGGGTTTGAAAGTGTTTGTCAGTGTAAAAATAGGTACCTATATTATGTTGATGCTATTAAAATTAAATTATTTTGCTAGGATAAAATAAAGTAAGAACGTAATAGACTTAAAATTTTACTTCAGTTTAGTTAGAAATGTGATAAATTAGAGGATTTAGTTGTAACGTTTCTCGGAACTTAGTGTGCGTGCGCCTAAATGTTATATTAACAATTGAAAGTAATTGTGACTAAAAGTTCTATTTTTACAGTACTGTTCGAGGTCGGTTGCAGACGTGCGACTCCTGCCTGCTCCCTGTTCTAGTTCCACGATAAACAGCCGTTTGTAGACTTAAATAAATATGAGTAAACATTGATGTTTAAAAATAGAAGTACCTACACAGGTACGGTCACGGAAAATCAAGCAAATTTTCCACATCGTCATCGAATGGTGTACGTCTTATAGTAGGTACGTAGGTACATATTCATTATAGAAAATGAAATAGAAAATAAAGCCATTGAAACGAATACGAAAACTTAATTCGTAGTTACGTAACAAACTATTCACGCATCTAATGAAAAAGTGAAATTTCTGCCAACAAAGAAACTTAACAAAAGGCAATAAAAATAGGAGGCGTAATTTGCGTAACGCAAATTTTTAAATTGTGATAATGTTCATGTGAACAATTAACGCACTATACCTAATTGCGCTCACCTACTGTGATACTTTTTGCGTTGTTTTATCACGGAGATTTTCAATTTTAAAGAAATGATTTTTACTTTTACTTTTACAATATAATACCAGTTTAATTAAGTGGTAACTTAGGGACATATTTTTTGTACTTACTTCCAATACGTTTAAACCTCCCACAACGAAACATAAATGGTACTGATATGTAGTTTTTCTGAGCATGAATCGATTACCACAAGTAAATAAATGAATTGTGCCATGTAGGCGGATGTGTCGCGCAATTCAGTGTACTTGGTCAGTTTTGATTTGACCGCGATCATAGAGTATAAATTATCATATTACTCATTAATTATGCGGGATAGGTATCGGAAACAAAATCATAAATTTACGTGTTATAAGTAAGTACAGAGGTGAGGAAATATTTCTAGCCTTTTAAAAACGATTTTGTAATAAATAACATATCCTATTAAGTTTAACGCGATTTATTATTTTGTGTGTAATGGCAAGAAACAAAAGGTAGATAATAAATTATTTTCTTATTTAATGATATTGATTTTCATGCCTCCATTTATGCTATGAAATCTATTAACTGCGGGATGCAATTGCTCCTGAGCAAGTGACCGATAATAAAACATTTACATGCGGTCCCGTTACGTAATCTGGGTGTTATTACTAACCAACAGTCGTTAAACGTCATCGGAAGTTTAAATCATTCGATGCACAGTTTGGCAACTTATTCGTGTTTCCATCAAATTTTACTTGCGGAGAACACTCAGCTCCTCCTGGCTAAAGTACTAAATGTTGTAAACAGTTTAATATAAATGTATGGTGCAAGACGATTATTAGTTTTATAGATAGACTATCAGACTTATGTATGTAGCGATTTATTAAATATTTTAATGATACTCGTACGTTATAACGACATTAGTTTGTATTGTAAAAAACTACGCGGTACTTATAAGCTTGCTGTTTAAAAAAATTGCCCTGATTTGATTTCGATGCAACTTTTCTAGTTTGATAGACATTCGTTATTCGTAGACAATTCGTTGCGTAGCTTTTCACTATACCTACTATTTAAAAATATTCTGTGTACGTCTTAGAACGTAAGGCGTACGCGCTTGTCATTATTTGGTATGATTCTTACATTACTTACTCGTAGGTTGCTAATGGCAATCTTACATCATTAGGTAGCAGCTTTAAGAAACTGTGGCGCGCGCACACATTACCCGTTTACGGCTTTTTCTTAAGATTTACGACTAATTGTGCCTACTACGCACAATTAAATCTTAAATTATATATTATTTGGACAAATTTTATTACATTCGTTATGAGGTACATTGTTTCTTTTTAGGTAATAATGGAGTCACGAAGGAGTACAGAGAATCATCCGTGATTCATGCGACGTCGCGACGACATCCGTAGATGGCGTTCAATTAGACCTGCGAGTTTCGCGGGTTCGCTCTAAACAACCAGCGTAATAGCCCTTGTGCAACTGAGCTACGCAGCTACTCGACCTGTCCACAAACATTTACACTAGAAGTTAACGTTATATAAGCACCCCAGGACCCTTACGTGGTAGGCAGCGACCAGCGAGCGTCAAATAGCCTTATAGAGCTGAACTGCTTCTTCGACATCCATTAAGTTCTATATACGTACCTGCACGCGGCTTTCAAATAAAAACGCAACAACTTACCGATACGCGTAATTATAGCCGGATATTAGTTACTCCGAATTACAAAACATAATAGCGGAATTGACCACGTCCGTGTGGGCGCCGCCTCTTGCAGAGTTTCAGTTTAATTAAACATAGTTCACCTGGTACAACGTTGCTGCCATACATTTACAAATTAAATACAAGACCAATGAATACAGTTAGTGTGACGGGAATGTCGAGATATGAGATCAGCGCCGGCGCGGTGGGCGAGGAGGCGCGCGGGGCCGCCCCGGTGGAGCTATTGTATACAGTAATATATTGTACTATAATGTACATTACACGACACCACCACACGTGGTAGCTATGCTGTATTATATTTTTGAGCTAACTATCCAATCTGTAAGAAAGCGATACATACTGTAGCTAAGTTTGTGGTCACTCGAGTATTAGTAATATGTCAGCATATGGCTTGCTGTGTGACGTATGATTGCTCTGTCTGTGACGACCTCAAGCCGAGCGTGTTGGCAGTTGGTGTATACTTGTGTTGTACGGAGATTATTAAGACGTTAGAACCTTTACGACTCAGTAGTGGCGGCGACGTCCGCGGCTGTGGGCGCCGCCCACGGGCCGAGTGGGCTCCCAGGGTGCGTAAGTCCGCATTGCGCGAACCGCTGACCTTGTGAGCCGCGCTTGTCAATGTACATTCCGAAATGTAGCATGTCATCTGGCATTGTTTTACCACTTTGCTGTCATGTTTAAATCTATTACACTTTCATATATAAAATTTGTTATGTTGTGTCATTACGAGTTATGTTTAATATTTATTACTAAAATAATTATTGTTTTTAGAATGTGTTTCGTTCGTTATATTTTAGGTAACTTTGATTGCCTGGTTGGTCGTGTGACTGCTGATCGGGAGTTCTCGACTTCAAATCCCGGGTCGGGCATTATTCGATTTTTCTAATTTAAATTTTCTACTTGTAGCTCGGAGTCTGGAAATGTGCCCGGTGTATGGCAGCACGTTCACCGCCTATTTCATAGTGGAACTTAAAGGTAACTGGTAAATCGTGGGAGAACACTACAATCCTCCGCCTACCTCTTCTGGGATTACAGGTGTGATGTTACGTATACTTTGGGTATTGTTAAAAAGAACGACAAAGCTCATTAAAGCACCTCTACGTTAAAATGACGAGTATTTTCACAAACCTAGCGGCGCGCCATTGTTCCTCAGTGCACTAATGCCGTCGTTCTAACTGTACCCCGCGGGCGTGCACTGCACGCTGCGGACTGCTAAATTGAATTCCATATACTGAATGTCTTATAGTATTTCCAAGCACGAGACATTATAATGTAATTACTCGTAATTAAAAAAATACAAATAATTGTAAAATGTTATTTATACGACAGTATCTCTATTTCGGCGATCACGTAAATGATTTCACTATGATTTTGAACAATGGGCACGCTGCTCCGTATGCGAGGTTTGGTAACGCATACGGACGCGTATATACGACATGTGTAAATAATGTAGGTTTGTTAACGTTAATCAGATTTCAATAATCTGCGATAATTCATTGTCCGGTCATTCAGTCCAGCAAAAAGCTGAAATAGGCTCTAGGCCTTTGAGAGGATATAATGTGTTCAACGGAGAGAAGCCATCTTGTTGGTGGAAAAACTTGTTACGTATTATAATGAGATCACTTACACTAGCGATAGTCCCAATGAGCAGTGCAATCGAAAATTTAATCAAGAATTGCACGTTTCTAGTCTTCACGCTTAATTACAGAATAATAAAGTTTCTGTAGAGACACATCGGTATAGATAAGATAAGGTTTGGAGGCGATTATTGTTCAAGGCGACGCTTCTCCGGAAGCGAGGAAAGTGATGCGCCACAATGCGCCACAATGCGCCAAGTTCTCACGCGATGAAAGCTACTCGTGGTTGACGTAACCGCTCGCGTCGCGGCAAGGTTACCAACCTTAACAACATTAATATAATAACAATTGCTTTTATAAATATCCATGAATCCATTTAGTATGTTTTGATATTTATGCACTAAATTCCCCTAATTTCCTTTTATATACATGTATCTTACAGTCAACAAAAATCACTTTTCGTATAGATCCCAATTCTATTTAGAGTTTTGAGAGTGGTCTTTTACAAATATTCTTTGGGAGAAAATCATTGGGTAATATAACTGTTTCTGGAATTATCTAATTTAGAATCTGCTTAAATACCGACTTATACGATTATGTACATACAAGTTTAACGATGCGAAGTATGTAGACGAGGATGATGGGTTGTTTTTGCTCGTTAATAAATTTTTGTACCAAAACACAATTATTAACTCAACCTTCAGACATAATAGTGATAATAAATTTAAGATACGATGATTTTAATCAGTGCTGCATAAGCATAACAAAAACTACTTATCTTAAGCTAAACGATGACTCAAAAGAGTAAATAAAACCTACGCTAATTAAGGAAATGAACGTGGAAATATGCTGCCTTGGGCCGACGACGGTCCGAAAAATAATTGGATTAAGATATCTGTTGTTTGTGAGCCTGGAGTGCTCGTGTCTGTGTCCACTTCGAATTGTTTCATGCTATCACTCAAGTCATGTGAAACTTGCTACACTGAGTACACTGTCGGCGGTACTACTGGCCAACTATAGCTCTGTTATTGTTGTTTTTAACAATCATTTTAAATTAGGAACTTTTTGTCTATCTAAACGTTATTTTTATTCGATCTATTGCAACAAATTATATTTTTTTGCATCTTGTACGTATGAACGAGTGAACATTTTCATATGATACAGATTAGGTAGCGCGTCATGTTTATTATATGTAGTGGCAAATTTCTACAAAAATCTGAAAGTGTATACAATTCCTTAGCTTTTAACTTATACTATACGATTTTCCATTTCAGTGTTAGGAGTCAAATATTGTGTATTGTAAAAAGTTTGAATTAAATTAACGAAATAACTTATGAAGAGAGTTTTATTTATAAATAACTTGCTGTTTCGCCATAGACTTCGTTCGCGAAAAAACAGTGAAACAAATCGGGTATAGAGTAATAAAAACATTTTTAGCGTTTTAACAGAGTAACGCTATAGTCGTAATATGATATTAAATTTAATTAAAATGGATTCAGCGTTAGCGAGAACATTTTACCAATTCTACATTAGCTTAGATTAACCGCAGAGGAAGGCAAAAATTATATATCTTATTCCTAATTCCTATTAATTATATATTTAAGTATCTTGAGCGTATGCAAACTGTTTAACCTGTCCAAGCGATAATGACATTTTTGGGTCAACTCGGAATTCTACAGACATGCTACGTCCGGCCGGTCGCTGCGAACATTTACACGAAAAAAAAATATCTCAGCCACGTGTGCGCGGACAGTCCATTTCGTCCCAATTTGCTAATACACCGGCTGCTCGTAAGTTAATTCAATTGCGTAAAGCGTAATTTAGAGTAGGCATGTATCTCGTACATACTTGTGTTACAAACATAGCGCCGTGAATAAATAACAAATAGTTAAGGTGATGTACGATTTGAGAATTGTAAAAGTTTTATTACATTACAGATTGCATTAGCTTAAACATGTAACATGAAGTTTTCATTAACGTTGCGCTCGTCGCGGCGCTGGCACACACATTATGTTATAATGTATCTTAGGCAAACATTATTATGACATGCAAACCTCAATGCTCTGTTACTTAAACTTAATGCGAATTCGTAAAGATGAACGACCATTGGACGGCCGACGAAACAGCAACGCGATAGGTTCTCGCTACTCAATAAAGTGTAAGTCCTGCTTAATTAATCTTTGAAATGTTTGGCGTTCACGGATATATTAAATGTAAGTTAAACTAATAAGTTTTGCTGCTATACGACAAACGAGGTGGCCAGTACGGTGCGGCCTACCTAAGTACAGCAAATTTCCTTAGCCACCGACAGGCAGTACGGGAAGCCGTGCTTTGCGATCTCCTGCACACCAGCACGGGCATCAGCTTATATGGAGGTACACAATTGTGATCATTAGGCGTATTTCCAATTGTGGACAAATTTGCATCCGAATAAAACTAAAGTTGTACGTCAGATACATGACATAACCATTGGCATCCTTGAATGCTTGGTTGGATCGTTACGTGTTCTTGTCGCACCTGTGCGGTCGGAACACTACAATGCAAATACTGCTATTTAGCAGTTTCGACGCCGTGTTAGTGATTTACTTTATAGACAAGGTTTTTACACATTCCGACCGGGATTCAGATCAGCAATTGGAGAATTTTCTAGGTACCTGCGTGTGACTTACATAATCAATATCATTATCAACGCCATGTCGTTTCACTGTTGTTTACGGGGTTTCCATACAGGAAAGGAAAGAATTAAAGCCATAGTAAGTAGCACTAACTGCGAATTAGCACACTTGCTAAACCTTAGAGAACATTAAGATAGGTTTCTTGACGCTGTTTTCCTTCGCCATTATAGCAAGTGATATTTAATAATTATTTTTCTTCCCGACGTTACGTATACAATATCATTATTGATGACTTTTTAAGGCTGTCATATCTCTCGCGAAGTGTTTGCAAGGCTCACACGTAACACGTTCATATGAATAGAATGCGGCGTCGCGAGCACGGTCAACACGTGTCCGATCGGAAGTGCAATACGTAGCCACGGCTGCCGTAGCGCAGTTACACAATCCTGTTGCGCAACCCTCCGGCGGCGGCCAAGTACTGTCCGGCGAAATAAGTGCTTTCTAATTGGTTATCATTGTATACAAATAAACTCGGAGTCATCGAGCTTCATTGTTAGGGAGAGATGCAAGCATACAGGTATCGGGCTTATAGCCGTAATGATTGTAACATGTACAGCAAGTTTTAGGATGCGGTTATAAATGTATAGATTGTTGATAGTGCACATTTCATCGGTTATTTGAAGTCACATTTTCACGAGTACAGAAGAGAATGATTTATAAGAATTAAATGATATTGTTGTGTACACTTAACTATTTCCTATACGATTATCCATTCCGTTATTAGGAGGAACTGACAGTTAAATTGGAAATATGCATCGAGTCATAAAGTAAGTGAAGGAAACGCATCGTAACTTTCGATGTGAACGACCCTTTACATCTCGTTTTAGAAAATGAGCAGCGTTCGAATCATCTGACGTATGTGAAATTCTACCGGTGACGGCAAATGGTGAAAACGCGTCGCGCTTTGGACACGGACATGACAGGACGAGTCGCGAACGATGACGTACACAGTTCGCTTTCACGAGGGTAAGGCTTCGTGGAAAAATGACGCTACTTTTACAAACATGTATATTACAATGTTTCCAAGCATCTACAAAACGTTCGTTTTTATATAATATAGAGTTTGCCATTAATGTAGGGTGGCAACACTATTATTATTTTTAGTTATTTGTGTGCTAATATTGCCATAATACTACGTAATACACAGTCAATTAAATAGTTTTCGCAAGTCTTTGTTATATTATATTGCTAGAATTTAACATAAATAAACTACATAAACGTAACTGGTGAAACATGAGAGTGTACTACATTCCTCTGCCTACCTCGCCATAGGTTACAAGCATGATGTTACGTAATACAGGTGAAGTTTGGTGACGTAGTGTCAAGTCTTTCACATTTCGACTCCACGAGAGCAAAGGCTCAAAAACTGTTTACCGTAAGCCATATCTTTAAAACATTTTGTATCCTATGTATGTATATATTATAACTAGCGTTAAGTTGTAACCAATAATATTAAATATGTAAATAATGTACTCTCTTTTTAATAATGTTGTATATAATAAAAATGTATGTAACTTAAACTAACGCATTAGGTTACCCTGTAATGTTAGTTGTAAGTGAGATTATATAAAATAAATAATAATAATAATAAAGTTTTATTTTATAGAGTATAAAATGATTACTGCAAGTTCCTATCTACGCAAGGTCATAAACATACGCAATGTAGATATTAAAATGCTCCAGCGCGCAGCGGCGGCCGCGCTCACAGCCGATACAGTTTTCACAATAAGTCGTTTTATTATATTAGCACGAGTCACGTGACTGTGTTAGCGGCGCTGCGAGCCGTGGGGCGATGTTGCGATACCCCGCCGACATCGTGGGTTAATAGATCAAGTGCCCCGTGGGGCAACACATTAGATATAGTCATTTATACACGCAAATGACAAATAGATTTGAACTCAATGTCGCAATAGGAAATAATATATTAGAGATAGTGCGATACATTTTTGAATTGGAATGGCGGTCGCTTGTGTGCCCATTTACGAGTAGGTATGTTGTTTATTTTGAATATGTAAATGTTCATTGTTTTATTATTGTTATTATTACGTCATCATGACAGGTCCCTCACAGGACACCCAGATAGCGTCGAGTGACAAATCTGTCTATCATTAAAGCCTTGATGAGCTTCTTTTTTTATACGTCTTGCTTTAATAATTTAAATCGTGATCTTAAATTTCAAAGAAGAACATTGAAATATATTTAATATTAACCATCCTACGAAGCAACTACCAAGTGACAATGCTACACTTAAATATTGATGCATCTATGTATTTGTAGTGGTTTATTTGGCAAATTGTGAACTATATTTGAAGCAAATAAATTTTATTTTATTATTTTATTTATTTTTATTTAAATCCTCGGTGTTCTGAATATATACAGAACATTCAGGGGCTTCAGTGGACCACGTTGTCACATTTAACCAATTTAAAGTCCCGTTTTTTTGTTATAGTTTAAATGTAAATACAGGAAATCGGAAGAATACTGAAGTCTGGATGTAAACTGAGTATTGTCAATACATTACGGGGAATCAGGGTCTTCAATGTGCCAAGACGGCACATACCTATAAAGTTCGTTTTGTCCTTAGTATTATTTTAAAGGTCGGCGAGTGACGACTTGACTTCCTGACACTGCCCGGGTAAAAACATCCTCGAGGCCCAATCTCTGCACCATGTCGACTAGTTCGCTGCGTCGTAAGAAACGCCAACATAGTTAGTTATTTAGCCCTATTTGTCAAACAAACTCTCATTAACCCAACACGGTCAACACTGTTTACGAAAATATCACGTTTCTCTTATTGACCACGTAATAATGTACGTAGGTCTTACACAATTATCTCGTATTCTATACTAATTTTACAAGAACAACTACAAAAAGAACTAATTGAAACAATATTTGCGCTCTAGATCTGGACATTGAAATAATCAACACGCCTGACTGTAATTTCGTGAATCAAGAGTGTATTTAGGTGTGACGTAACGATAACGGAGATGGACTAAGCGAATAAAAGGTGGTTCAAAGAAATATGTATCTCAAAGAAACAACATTTAATTGCATGTTCTAAGTTGATTTTTCATCTCCATTAGATCGCCGGTTCAAATTTTTAGACGTCGTCTGATTTTACAATGTTACGTGTATTTGTAAGTAAGAATATAACTTATTACAACGGCGACAGAAAACTACTACTGAACATAGACCCTTCCTTTTCAATTCATCCACACCAAAAACGGGTACATGTATTAAACTAAACATGTACAAAATTTAACATATGTACAGAATAATACCAAGAAGTCCACACACACTTACGTACGCACAGTATTGTTACATGCACAGATTACATCATTCAACATTGATCTCGATCCTGAGAACACTTAGTCCCAGTCCCTGACCGGAACACGTGCGCGGCGGGATGGGAACTCGTAACTGCCGCGCCCGAGTGCACTGTTCGCGTATACAGCACGTAGGTTCACTTGGATGTAAGGAGGTACATACTCGTATGTTATTTGCGTGGGAACCGAGAGGAGATCGGAGGGATCGGAGGTTATTGATGTTCGATTTTTTGGTATAATTCTTAAAAAAAGAAAATTATAAGCCCCCCCCTTCCTCTTTAATTAGTATGTCTGATTTTTAATGCAGGTTAGGTTATTAAACTGTTCAGAGTTATTCAATAATTGAGCTAGTTTTGCTTTGCGGAAGTAGCAATCTGGTGTTGTTAAATGCCTGTTGCCGAGCATTCGTTACAGCCCACAGTGAATTGTCGTAGGTAGGCAGAGTAGAGTACAATCTAGGAGCAAGGAGATTGTTAACAGGTGTATGAGTAGGTACTCCTTGGATCTAATCTGAATTGTTTTGTGTTCCAGCGTATGCCCAATTGTCATATCCTTAAACTCTGAAAACAATAAATTCAAATTGTTCTATTTATTGCTTTTCTGTTGTATTGTGTTTATTATTAATTAGAGCATTGTTCCTGAATTAGCCAATGAAAACTCGCAAAACGAACACTGGCATAAACTTTTGTTTATGATTCGTCCTTACAACGAATCCTTGAATGGCATCGAAATAAATTACAACCAGCTTTTTAATTGACGTTGAGAAATGAGTCCGATCGGGAGCAGCGATGTTTATTGAGCAAACCGGTCTCCAGTTTCATTGTTACCAAGATCACCCGAGTAGAAATTCTATACCGGGAATTGAGACAAGTTTTATAAATATTTTTCAAGCTATGTATATACACATTATATTGTAACATCACGCCAGATCCCTTACAGAATGGGCAGTAAGTATTGAGTGCCGAATATCTCTATCCCTGGAGACCTGCCGCGCTTCTTCAACGTTTACCACTATCTTCATACACGCACGCCGGTTTTGGAGACTTCCGACACCTCCTTAAGCCATTGTTTGATGTATTTGTTTGTATAGGTAAATAATATTACATTTTTATATATGTACATACATATAAGTATATTGCTGAATTTATCGTGTAATTTTATATTCCCTTCGCATCTTTTTATGGTATCATTAGCGGTAGAGGTCGGCGATTTCTTGCATTATATGAGTACCGCTCTTGTCGGCAGAGACAATTCCGCTAACGACGTCATCTACTACCCGGTAGTGCCTAACGGTGGTAACAAGATTATTTCCAGCTTCTCCCGGCGTTGTTACTGAGCTTAAATTTAAACCTGTCCACACTTTTTTATTATTTATGTATCTGAATACTGATGTTTTATAAAATATTTTTAAATTGGAAATCTTAATAATTAAGTATAGAATGGATTGACTGCCTCTTCGGTCTAGTGACGTATCGGTGGCGAGTGGCACTGATGAGCAAGCAAGGTTCTGCGTTCGATCCCCTGGCCGGTTCAGGTGCCTATTATTGGATTATTTTACTTGAATTCCAAGCAGTAGCTCGAAGTTTAAAATTAGGTCCGTTGTATGGTACGCCCTTCCCTATTCCATGGAACGTATAACATAACTGGTGATGACAAGTTGGAATATAACACTGCCTACCTCTTCGGGAAAATAGAGGCGTGACGTTATGTTATATATGTATATATGGATTGTCTCATCTCATTCATAGCCGGTTTTCTTCCAGGGTTGGAGACAGGCCTTCCCAATACCGCACAGCTAAGCTCGATCTTCATTAACTGTCTGTAGTAAATCCTTCTATTGGGTTAAATTATGAGATTCCTTAATTACAAAATCTTCAACGCTGGTAAATAATATACCTTGTATAATGTAGGTACCAGTGTTTAGGCGAATGCCAACGAACCAATACGACTAATGTTGTGGTCCATATGAAACGTACTAAATTTATTTGATTTATATCATTAACGTTAAATGAATATCAATATTATTATTATTCTCATATAACTTTGATACTAAGAAGTGGCATTAAGAAACGAGGAAAAACTTTGCAAGATAATGAACAATATTTAACCGTCCGGTCTCTAAGTTCAGATCAGAATGGTGTGAGATAGGTCTAGGCCTCGCTAATATGAAGTCTACGTATCTCGTTTAACTATCGCAGTAAAATGAAAAAAAAAGTTTAATTAAAGTTCGCAATTGAAGAGAGAACGGGCCTTGGAACTTCAATTAGTACCCATAAAAGCTTTCTGTACTGATTGGCGCACTTGTAATTTCGCTCATTCAGCTGTCTGAGGTAATTGTTGTAATATCATTGTTCAGCTCGTGGCGCGACTGTCACGAATTGAAGGTCAGTTTTGTGGTACAAGATATCAGAGGTTCCAGGTTAGTATGAATTTAGCAAATCTACAATTTTCAATATTGGCACTTTAATATTCATTTAAGTCAGTACTGAAAGTGCGGAAACTGGGCTGCAGTAAATAATAGAATATAGGCAGTAGCATGGCGATGCGAGAAGCAATGCTCTACGATCACCAACCTATGCAGGCTCCCCACAATGGGTGCATGCCTATGCATCGTGGGCATAACTCCTCAGGAGAGGACTATGTATAGCAATGGACTGCAATGGGTTTATCATGATTATAATGAATCCTCAAAATGTTAGCTTTGCTAAAAGGACGTAGCACTTGGAGCCCGGCGTTCTTACTCTAATAAGATTGTTACAAAGTATTATTTATACCCCAACGGCTTTTTTTCACGAAAGGAACATAAAACCATAAGGAAAATCCTTAACCTTGTTCGAGATTAAATAAGAAATTGCTTAGGAATATCCCTATTCGCCCTTATTTGCATATTTTGGGGGTAGTGTATATACAAGGTATGTTCATAGATATATGTATATAGATATATGTATATAGATATATGTATATAGATATATGTATATAGATATATGTATATAGATATATGTATATAATTATATATATAATATATGCATATAATAATATATGTATATAATTATACTATGCAAACGCCTCAGTTCGCTTTAAAAGTTTTAAAAAGCTGAAGGACGCAACGTGATTTAAAGTTGCGGAATAAGATTTAGGAACGCCATAACTCTAGCGAATTATTAATTTAACTGTCAACCTTGCTATTCTCGCAGCGAGATATGCCCGATTTTAATCTAAAAACCGACGGGATTACCACAAATAATTGCAGTTTTATACAACTCATTGTTACCTCTTTTTTACTTCTCAATTTTTAAGTTTATTTTTGTTTATTCTTTCATCAACGACCGCCATCGAGGTACATAATTATCGTATATTTTTTTCATTACTGATACCAGAAACGTACATTGGTGTGGAAAGTCGTTGTTACGAGTTAGTAGCCAATCCGGGTGTCGTATGTTTTCTGAACTACTCGTACCTTTAAGTAATCCTAGGAGGTTTAACGATTGTTACATGAAACTAACATTTGGAGCCGAATGCTTAACATGCTCTTCAAAACACTGCAGAAAATTTCCCTTCCAGGAGTCTCCCGTTACCCAATTAAGGTCACTTAGTGTCTAGGTAGAGGGTACAGAGTGCTAAATATCCTCGTCTTTACCGACCTGATGTGTTTCTTCTATATTCGCCACTACCCTATTACATTAATGCCTGTTTCTAAATATTGTAATGTGTAGCAGTATACATATACTAGTACTTGTTCTATAACTCTCTATCCAGAAAATTTCAATTCTCTAACTCTCATTATCATAAATGTATAGGATATTACATTATACCAAGGTTGCTTCGGCATAATCGTTACATTAGCAGCTGCCCCGCCTTTAATACCGTGTTATTATTGTGTTAACATGGTCATTATTTTCAACCCTTGTATCGCATAGTACCGGTTTTAGACGCGAATCTCTTATCAGAATGAAAAGGTTTAAGGTCGCGGTATATTCCATAATTTATATAAGAATTTTGACTGCCTCTTTGTTCGTGTTGGTTGTAAGTGCGACTGACGATCAGGAGGTCCTGGGTTCGATTCCCGGGTCGGGCACTATAGAATTTTTC
>DWTO01001741.1:0-15461 GCA_018244755.1 Jemadia pseudognetus
CCTCGATAAATGGTCTATTCAACACAAAAAGAATTTTTCAATTCGAACCAGTAGTTCCTGAGAATAGCGCGTTCAAAAAAAACAAACAAACAAACAACTTTTCAGCTTTATAATATTAGTATAGATGCAATGATAGTGTATGTTTTAAAATGTATTTAAAATTTCAAATTAAACGTTCCAGAGTGTACCTGAATGTTATTTGTTACTAACTAAAAGGTTATTTAAGTAAAAGTTGTTAACTTGATTGCAAAATATTTTAACAACAGAAAATAGCATATTATAATAGCAGAAAATGAAATATATGCGTTGAGTTTCATAATTTTGAAAGATTTAATGAAAATCTATGGTCAGGTCAAAGGTTTAAGAACTCATTGGTCACTTACTAACTATCCACTTTTTTCAGTATTATCCAGTACTAGCTTGTCGTTATCGTTAATTTTTAATAATCTGACTTCACGCTGTCAACACTCACTCATTCAATAATATTACCATAATTTCAACATGGCGCTGATGTCATTGTACAAGTCATAAGTTTTGTTTGAAGTTACAAAGCGTTGTTTTTTAAATTCGATTTGAAAATTCTTTTTATTTTTTGTTTTGTGTCAGTATCTGTGTAATTTCAAAATGAGTACTACTGCGTCCACAGCATTATTTGCGTGTTCTCGTTGTTGTTCAAGACATCCTTTTGAAGAATTATCGCCTGGAGAACAGCTTTGCAAGGTAACGCCAGGATAGATTATCATGTTTAATTAATTTTGAATGTTTTAACTATTAGCATAAAGTTTTATTACGTGGTTGACAATTATACTGTTATTGTGACGTCAGTAATGACGCGTTACTACATGTTATTTCAGGAATGTCGCGGATCTTTTCCCGTTGTTAAATGCACGTACTGTCGCTCAGAGTTTCAACAAACAAGGTCAGTGTTCCCATGAAGGCTGTTCTAAAGAGGTTATAATGTTATTCTGAACATAAGTTACAATACTTTATCAATCAATTACCACAAAAGCTCAGTTTAAACTTCTTTCAATTGGCATAAAAATGATATTAGTCCATTATAATTCAGAACAAAGTTTTTATTTTAGTAATGATTACGTTGTTTCTCTATTGTGTTCATATTTACTTTTACCATATGAAATTGTCTGGTCTATCCTAACCTCATAACGTTTTGGTGTATATTTCAAAGATAAGATGAAAATTGAAAAAATTCGTTGATTTTGTCAGGAAATGATTCTTGTATAAACTGATTATGCTTCATCCCTTATTGAACCATAGATTCAATGCTATAATGTGCCCCTCCAACAAAATCTGTGCCCTATGAATATGTCAAATATCTACTTAGTCTAAAATAAAGTGAGCTTTCTTCACTGAGGTGTGCTCTCTCTCAATGAATGTGTCAGGTTTCTCTGAAAACTGGCAGTATCATCCAATATACATCTTATTGCCAGGGCAGTGTTATACTGTGGTGCAAAAAACATATCAAATGTCCAGTAATGTGGATTATTTTACAAACTCAATGTTCCAGTGTTAACAACAATATAGAATATAATAAATACATCTCAATTCCTCATAATATTGTGCATGTACTTAATGTGACTTTAATATTATTAAACATCACACACTCATATCACAGAGACACACATGAAGGTAAGGGGGCATAACTGAGTTTAATTTAAAATAGTGATTATTTTTGATATGCAAAAAGTAGAGTTGCCCAACTATCGATAGTTTTGCTATCAATATATGATCTTGACAACTAGTAACGATATCAAGGGTGCTATCGACTGTCTATCAATAATTTTTCGATAGTCAACTATCGATAGGAACTCTAGTAAAAAGAGTGCAATATTAATTGATGATTAATAATAATATAAATACATATACAGTGTAAACTCTACATTGCAACATGAAATGGACTGCACATTTTATGATGTTATTGAGAGTTGTTCATGGTATAGAAGAAAAATCAGAATTACTTTACAAAATTATTATATTATTTACTAATAAATAGGTATAAAATTTACAAGCAATGAACATTAATATTAATGCAAATAACAATTCTTATTGAGTATAGTATTGTATCTTTGTATTATGTTTTTAATAAGTTTAAGTTTAAGCATCTAATGCCATTCATATCTTTAATCATCAAAATTGTATTTGTAGGGTTTAAAAGATGGTGCTTGCTAAAACAGTAAAAAATCATAGCATACATTGATGCAAGTGCCTAAACAGCAAATATACTGTTAGAACAGTATGGTCGGTAACACTGATCTAGACTCTAATTTCAACACTAGGACGTTTGGTGTTAAAATGATTGGCATTAAATAGAGTTTACACTGTATTAATATGTAGCATGGTGTGGATGTCAGATGTCAATATGAAATATGTAGAAACAATCTTCATTGGTAATAACTCACAGTACAAAATTTTAAAACATTTTATATGATTATGTTATTGTTACATATTATTACAAAAACATTATTTAAGTTTACTTAGCAGTGCTTGTTAATAAATAAACATTTAATTATATGCGACTGAGCAAGTACCACAAAATTCCTTATCTATATTAATATAACAAAGCTGAACATGTCTCCTTTGTTTGTGTGTGCTAATCTTTAAAACTGCCAGTCAGATTGTAATTTTTTTTATTATGTTGTAGTTAGATTAATGAAAAATGCCATAGGCTACATATAATGGTGCTATAAATATAAGATACACTTTAAAATTGATATTTGTTAAGTAAGTCGAATGAAAAAGTACTACTGAAATGCTTAATGTCTGGGTTCTGGTGTTATGTTTAGTAATACAAAAAAACAAAATACTACAATATAATTGGTTCTTAGTAACATAACATCTCACCTTTATCCCCGAAGAGGTAGGCAGAGGAGTGTAGAATACTCCCATATTTTACCAGTTACGGTTGTTTGGTTCTTAGTATATCTAGGAACAAGTCTGTGGCTACATTATCTGTTATGATTTCCTTTAAACTATACCCGAATGAAACTACAGGGATAGCAGTTGTTTTACATATAAATATATAACCCCTTGTGTCCCATCACTAAATGAGTATGTGATGTTACAAGCATAATATTTTTTAAATTGTGAATGTATGTATGATTTATCTATAATCCTTGTGACAAGTTGAAGTTACATTTAATGTATTTTGATATTACAACTATGCAGACAATTATTATTGTGAAGCTGAAATATTAAGGCATATTCTTAGATTGCAGTAACTTTCATATTTGAAAAAGAATGCTTCATCGAATGTCTTCTGCACCATGCTACAGTGCAATTAGTACAGTGGAGTAAACTTATCAAATAGGTTAGTAACGAACAAATATAATGCAATTTTTGTATATGTTATCTGATATATATGCTTATTAGCACATCATGGCTGCATTATTTCAAAAATAATTATAAAAATAATGTACAAAAGCTTGGCTATTCTAAGAAGGCCATAACACCATTGACTACCCAAATAAATCCCATACAGAGTTAAGGAACATAAATAGCAAGCAACTCGTGAATGATCATAGTTTAGTATGTTCAAGATCAATTCCAATCTTCCGAGAGCATGTTTACCAGTTAGCCCCAGTTGTTAATGTGACACATTGTTGTGAGACTTTGTTGGAGACCACTAAGATACCACACTCCATCCAGCCAAGATGATGGTGGTTAAGGCACATTTGTCAGAAGCACCTGCATTGAATCATAGAAATTCCACTCTCTAGATTAAATTTCACTTAAAAACAATAAAAACATTTATTTTTTTCTTGCAATGTGATATACCATATAGGACAGTGACAGGTAATCCAGTTGCTTTTAGATAATTGTTTTTTTATTTTTGAAATATTAATGTTTTTCTTAATATGCTGTTTCAATTGTATTTTTTATTTCAGTAAATCCAACACATCTTCTATTTGCAAAAAATGTGAAGCCAATGTTAAGGCGTATGGAAAGCCCACGGCATGTGAATACTGTAATATAATTGCAGCCTTTATAGGTAAGAAGTAGTTCATTATGTTCTGCTCTATAAAACGGTAAAGTTAATTATATAACTGAAAAAGCGGCTCTATAAATATATTTTATTTAGGTATATTTCTCATATATAGTACAACTAAAGGCTTTGTGGTTTAGACTCATCATTGCTACCAAATTTTAAGTAAATAATGATTTGCCTTTACATCTGAAATTGCAGTAAAAGTTATAGGTGTAAGATCTAGCATATTGTTCAGGAGCAATCCCTTATGTTTACAACAGGAGAACATCAGTCATTCACTGTAGGTACTTGTTAAAAATTTTACTTTCATAAAGTTGATAATCTGCATATGTAGTTTTAGGTTGGAAACCCAGCTTGAAAGTTTACGTAATGATGAATATAAATATATATTTTGTATCTGAGTACTTTTAACACTATCTATATTAGTCTTAGTACAGTGCTTTTAAATTCGACCTCTCACTCCGGAAGACTTCAAATTCTAGCACGCACCTCTTAAAAATGTTCGTTTTAAGTTTTAATATCACTTGCTATAACGGTGAAGGAAAACATTCTGAGGAAATCTACACACCTTCTCTGAAGTTCCCAAAACAAATGTTCTCTAAGGCATGTGGAGACTGCCTATTTGTACTTGGCCAGCATGGCAGACTAAAGTCTTAACCCTCTCATTCTGAGAGGAGACCCTTGTTGCAACAGCGGAACTATGGAAGTGTCGGAAAAAAAGAGAGGTCAATCCATCTAGAATAAAGGTGAAATTATTTAAACACTTCTAACACTATTTTCATATAAATTGTTAGTGTAAAACTTTTTATATAAGAGTTACTATATTTATACAATATGTTTATGTGCACATATCAATATTGTAACTGAATTATACTTTCTATAAATGAAAAGGTCTCTTTAACAGGCAATAAATGCCAGCGCTGCGCCAATTCCGAACGTAAATATGGACCAGCAGTCACTTGTGAGCAATGCAAGCAGCGTTGCGCCTTTGATAGACATGACGATAGTAAAAAGGTAAGAATATAGCTGTTTTATACATATGTTTTATGAAACTAAAAAAGCCTGAAATGCTTTGCTTTTTAAGTTATGAATTATCGCTAGAAAATTTTATCAAAACCCCCTTGGGTTTATCATAAGATTGACACTTCCAAAACTCTTGACTGGATTAAGAACGATGGAATGTGAAAAACAAACACTTATTCATCTTTCGTTTCCTTGTATATTATGCCCAGACAGATATCTAGAATTTGTTTTGGACTTCTATACAGATGTTCTGACCTTTGTAATTTCTCTTATTAAAATCATGTTTTGAATATCATTATATTTCACTAATTTTTCTGAAAAAAAATATCTAAGCTATTCATCATGCAAGATTTTAAGAATTTTTTTAATTAGAAATCATATATTTTCTTCTTCATATTCTGTTCTTATATACATGCATGTGTTCAAAAGTTTTGTAATAATTATCACATCTGAATTCTAATGTAGAGGATCTGGCAGATATTGAACTTTTTGTTTTATACTAAACAGAATTTTTGATGTTGCATTGCACATTTCTTTTATCTGTGCCATAAATTCGTATAATTATCATCAGCCTATTCCCGTCCACTGCTGGACATATACCTCTCTAATAGAACCCCACAGAGCTTGATCTTCAGCTCTTTGTATCCAAGCGCTGCCAGCCATTTTGTGTATATCATCACTCCACTTAGCCAGAGGGTATCCTATGCTACATTTGCACAGACATATATTAATTTATGTTATATAAAATTAGCATAATATGCTGATGAAACTGTATATGTAACAGGTTGAAGGCAAGCTTCTCTGCTGGCTTTGCACTCAGTCCTTGAAGCGAGCTCTAGCAAGAACTAAGCAGCACCTCTCTGCAGACAAACATAAACACAGGTCACATAAGTCAGTAAATTATATAGTATTCATTTAAATAGATTTTCGCTATTATTTTATTTAAAGTAAATAAACTATAGATTACAGTACACATGTAATCTAACTTTAAATGTTTTTTCATCTTGGTCGTGCATTGTTTGAAATTTCCATGTTAGTTACAAATTATGATATCCCAATATCCCAAATAATTCAAATATCCTAACTTGTCTTGACCCGTTCAGTTTAATTTGATAAAATCATCTATAAAAATGTTAGCAGTAATTGAAACTCCCAATTTTAATTTATAAGAATAATGCAGTTAAATGTTAACCACTCTAATTGATCTGCTTAAAGTCATATAAGATTAGGAGCAATATTTAGTGAAAACCATGGAAATGAGATGTCATATTAAAAAATAGTCAAGATGCTACATTTTACAGGTCGAAAAACAGTCACAAGGAAAAGCGAAAATCCGACATGAAATCAATGAATCCAAATGACTCTTCAATGAATGATTTCCACCCTTTGGAAAAGAAATCAAAAATGAATCCATTGCAAGGTAATTTGTATGGGTTTATTTTGTAGATATGATAATTGGATTTACCAGATTGCCCCATCTAAATCAATATAATCTATAAAGATAAAACAATTAGAGTGTATGTTTGTAATATTAAAATAACCACTGTTTACTAAATGCATATGTATGTATACACTCTCAATATAACATTTACTAGCAATATACCCAAATAACATTTTTTCAAATTTTTGTCTGTGTTTGTTCTGGATAACCTCTGGAACGGCTGGACCGATTTTGACGGGACTTTCACTGACAGAAAGCTGTTGTAATAGGTTTACATGAAGTCGCAGGCACAGCTAGTATTATCTAAAAGTAACATATACGGCTCAGAGTGTATTGTTTATTCACGCTAATCTCTAAAACTACAGTCGGATTTGAAAAATTATTTTGTACATAATTATATTCAATATTGATATATGTAAAGTCGGAACAAAGTGATTAGTAATACGTAAATACAATGTATTAACAAACATTTTGGTTCTTAGTAGATCTATGTATTTAGAAAAAAGTCCGCGATATCAAATACTGAACTGTTATAAATATGCCTCAATAAGGCCAGAATATATTAAAAATCGAAAGGTGATTTACGAGCAATATTTTAAGACACAATAGATATATTTCATAAATATAATTCAACACTGTTCTCGTCTAGTAAGGGGCGGTGCGGCGAAGATTATTATAATATTAATACCACGCGAAATAATGCTGAAGTAGGTACCTATCTATCTGCAATTTTTTTTAATTATGCGCCGGTTAGCCCGCGAGGCTGAGTTTTAAATAGCAGGAGTTCATGTCTACAACAGCATAGGACAAGTTGGTTATAAGATCAATGGAGATATTTTCGTTTAGATTTCAGCCAGCCGTTATTGGATCTGAGGTTCAATCAATCATTTATTTGTCGAATAAGGTACAGTGGTGATGTATTATATTATATTTTAGAGCTCCTATTCTACCAATGCTGACTTGATAGTACCACGGGTACACGGGCGTCGCCAGGATTTTTTTCAGGGAGGTGCAACTACATCTACACATACTATTAACCAGAACCGTAGCGGGGGGTAGGGCGGCTCTTGTAGGAAGCGGCAAAAGGATTGTTCAGGGGGTGGCAAAATTTTTTTGGTTGACGAGATTCTCATAAGGCCAAACAAAACTTTGGAGGGGCGGCTGCAGTGGACCTTTTTTTTAGTTATCGAGATTCTCATTCAGTCGAACAGCAGAGTTGCGAGTATTAGGTTTATTACTTTTCTAATGCATTAATTATCCTCACGTTGGTTCAGTCTGTCAAAAAATATGTAACTTTTTCTATGTACTTTCTTTCCGGACAGAGGGTGCAAGTGCACCCTGCTGCCGGCGCACATGCTTGGGTATTGTTACTTAAGGGAAATATTGTGGGGAAACTCGACTAACAATTGTTTACTTTATTGATATCTAAAGTGTATGGAATTTGCCAATTCACATTTGGATGATATGGTATGTATGTATGCCTTAAACATCCTTATTATGGGAGCAGGCCCATTTCCCACCACAGAACAATGAAAACATTTATGATGATGAATCACTATTATAGACCAAATTTAATATATTGTATTCAAAGAAAAATAAGTAATACTAGAAATGTGGTTTGCCTTGCGTATTGTTCATGAATTTAATTATAATTTCCTGTGATTATTCCCATTGTATTTTGCTACAGGAGAGTTGGACCCAAATTCGTCAGACCACGTTGTCGCCATGACTCAGCTGAAGGAAACGATTGCTAGTCTGCAAAAAAAGGTGCAACTAAAGGACATGGAATTACTAGCGAAAGACAAACTGGTTAGTTCTGATTTTTTTTTAACAAAATATGTCACATCGAAGGATTCATTTTGCGATAACATAATGAATACTTTAAGTGCATTGTATTATATATTTTTGTGTTTCAGATAACTGAATTAAAGGCACAACACCACAACAATACAACAGACTTACGAACTGAAATGAAAAACAAGGATCGCTTAAACGAAACAAAGTTCAATCTAATGAATGGCAAGATACAAAATTTATTAAAAGAAGTAGCAACACTAAGTAAGACGGCAAAAAAAAATAATAAGAACACCAAATCAATGTTAGCAAATACAGAGAACAGCGGCAGCGGCACAGACAGCCCCAGCACCAACTAGAACAATTTTGGCGTAATGTTTATTAGTTATAATAATATTTCAGACAAACTGGAAATATTTTCCTCTTATTTTTTTATCCTACAAATGGTTTCATTTGTAGTTTTTATAAACTTAAGCATAAGTAGATTTCAATTTCACATCATGATTCAGTTTTAATTATCTGTAATAACAATATTACTACAGTTTTAATGTGGTTCTAAATAATTTAATAGAAACCTGATGCAGGTTAAATAGGTATTTTTATCAAAGGTACCATGCAAACCCACGAAGATCATCCGAGATTATTTTTCTTGTTTTTTTTCTTCTTTGAGTAATTTTAACAGTCATGGACATGTTTCTTTTTTTTATTATAAAGCCATGAAATTGAAAACATGGCTGCATATATATTTTTTATACATACTTTTATCATGTTCTTTTAATGTGTATTATGATTTTGTGATAATCAATTTGTAATCTGTAGGGCAATGAAATAATTTATATTGTAATTATTAATTTACGGTAAAACAATTATCTGTAAAGGTCTATTTAATTTGTTTCTATAGGATAGAAATGTCATATCAGTGTACTTTGTTTTAAGTCTCTGTGACTGAACGGGGGTACGATTTGTCGTCGTACTAATAAATTTAATGTGTTCATTTTTTAAGAAGAAGAACAATTCAAACTTTTAATCTTAATGCCATAGGAAAACCTACCGTTAAAGTATTTAAGCTAATAAAAAACAAAGTACAGTTTCAAATAGTACCTAATCAAATCATGGAAATTGTCATTGGCATATTGTGTATGCTAAATAAAAAAATATTAAAAATTAAAATGCTTGATGTCCTACAAGGTCTCACACGCAATCACAAAACCATGTTATTGGTAACTGATAAGTTACATTATACTATATAATTTCTTTGTGTGCACAATGAATGTCTACTCATAGTTCCTTGTACTACTCCAGTGCAAGTTAACCATTTGTTAATTTTTGGAAAATCAATGGGGGTATTTTGTGTAATACAGCATTAATTATGTTCAATTATTGACTCTTTTCGTTACATTATTTTTGACCTTGATTAAATTAGTACAAAATGACTATTAATTAGGAAGTATTTTTGCAAGAATACATATATCACAGCTAAAGCATCTGATTTTTGACGTCATCAATCATCTCGACATCTACGGAAAATACATGTACATGTTGCTGACAGGAGTAACGGCTCCTTATTCCATTAAGAACACCTTGTCTCGAAATGAGATAATAATGTAAATCAATTGAAATAAATGATACAAATAAATGTTGTTTTATTTACATACAAAACAAATATTAGGAAAAGGAAATATTATTTTTCAAATCGTATTGGCGCTCTGTACGATAAATTTTAATATCAATTAATTGTCACATGGTAAATATTTTAAAAACATCGTCTGTTATGTCGCTACCCGATAGAAGTCGATTATGAGGATGAAGTTTTAGAGAATTTTGTATTTCCTGCATTTTAACCCTAATATACAGCGGTGTAAGGGGTGTCATACTTAATGTTGAAAATAATCGGACTTCATTCGCTCGTGGAGCACCGTGGCGTACAACAGACGAGGCTCTGGTGACCGCCTAATCGCGGTATAGCACAGCCTAACTAGGCAACGCTAAATACCTTGCCCCTGACAAGTAACAAGGTTAGGGGTGCGGGATGCTATCTTTTGCTATAACCACTCTGTATGCCCAGCATTGGAAATATGAGCAAAATCCCGTCAAAAAGGACTTGTCTTACATTTAGGCAGCTAATAATGTGAAGTCTATTAGTGTCGTATCAACTGAAGAATAGTGTTAATATTTTGCATACGTAGCTAGAACCGACCCTTTAAGGTTCATACCGCAGTAAGAACCCCAAGATGCCCCTTGTATAATACAAAGAAACAGCAGATAGATAATTTACGATACTTCAGCAGAAATAACATTTTTGGTAATTTTTCGTTTCTTAATATTTATTTTTACGTTGCTATTCGCCGCACCGCGCCGTGTCATACACGTAGACATAAATTCGAGCAGAATTGTAATTTATAATCCATTTATTAACATAACATACTATAGCTAGACAGTTTTCGTTAGTCTTGTTGGTTGTAAGCGCGACTGCCGATCGTGAGGCTCTGGGTTCTAGTCCCGGGTTGGGCACTATTGGATTTTTCTAAATTATGTTTTCTAGTAGTGGCTCGGAGTCTGTATATGTGCCCAGTGTATGGCAATAGACTCGCCGCCTACTCCATACTGGGATGTAAATGAAACTGGTGAAGTGTTTGAGTGTACTCCTCTGCGATTACAGGCAGGTCGCGCGTGCGACCATCGAGGCAGTCATTTATCTAAAATAATCTTAGAGAAAAATTAAATAATGTTTGTGAATAAGTGGCGGCAACCTTGCTGGAACCGGGACAACATTATAATACGTAAATCAATAGGGTTTGCCAAATTGCTAAATAATCAAATCTTACTATGAGTATAATTATGTGAAGCTCCGTGTCATCAAACACACAAAAATATTTGGAAAACATACAATAATGAAACGACATAATGAAAAAGAAAAAAAATACGAATGTTTCAGGTAAAAGCAAACGTGTAGGTACATATATAGACATGATTATAGACATATAAATATGCATATATAGGAATGTATATGTAGACACTTTCAGTTTTGATAATTATCTTATACTGCTTAAATATGCTTGCTGCTTAAAACTGCCTTAACCTTTTTTTACATGAAAGAACTGTGTCCAATATTGGATTAATAAAAATCATTAAGTATGATGTTGTGACCTACCTACTTACAGAATGTTCTCAAGTTGAAATACTTTAAATGGAACATAACATTTCACAATTGTTACAGTTACAATATATAGTAGGTACAAAATATGTGCGAGTTCTTTTCAGCAATATATTTGACGAAGATAACATGTGTGCACGTATAGAATAAAGGAAAACTTGTTTCGTTGAGGCCACTCTGTTTACTAGTAGCACGTTCAAAGCATTAAGTGATTTGCATGCTGTCTATCTCCGGTCATTCTGCTCGTCTATCACGAATATACCCACACTTTGTTGTGCCGGCGAACAGTGGCTTTTTGTATGTAATGCATGTCGACGTGCAGAATATTTTTTAATGTTTTGTCACATCACACGCAAATATGTGACAAACAAGTATTCATTCGCTTTTAATACGTATAATCTTATTGAGATCTTGGACAGGGCGTCACATTCAACTACCAATAATTACATTTTTTACCTTATTGCTGTATTTAGTAATGCTATAATCCCGAAAATTCTCTTTTAGTAGTGTTTGTCATCCTATTAATACTATAAATGGCAAACAAGTAGGCATTTGAATGAATATACAACACAAAACATACTAAACGTCCTAAAAAAGTCCTGTTTTAATTAAGCGTATTAAATATTTCATAATTTTCACCAAGTTTTCATACTGAAAATATCGTAACATTAAGCAGCGTGTAATGGAAAGGATTCTGCTCACTTTCATTGATTCTGACAATGTAAATATTTAGATTGATTATTACAACCACCACAAGCCGCAGTTTAATTCCGAATGTATGATGTATAAAGTCAGAGTCATACTTACTCCAGTTTTTCCACAATATTTAATGGATTATTTACTAAGTAATACAATATAATGATCTCCTGCCAATCGTATACATCACTATCAATGGGTTTTTTGTTCCGCTGTTCAATCTAGGTCTCCAATCAGAATAAAAATAGTTAAGGCAGACTTCGCATGAGCCAGAAAACATAATAGAGAACTCTTAGATATGTAGGTTTCCTTCAGTTTTACATGTGATATCTTAATAAATACATCCACTAGTAAATGGTGCGCGTTGTATTTTGCAAGTCGGAGTTTGAATTCTAAGCCACTAGGCTTCATTGCTTATGCGAGTTTTGTTAATCTTAAACATAATTTAAAAGTTTGTATAAAATTATATTTTAAATCTGAAATATTCAAATCAAATTTGCATACGTATAGATATTTATGAATTCAGTCAACAAAGTGACGACGGAACAGTCGGGCGTATATACTTTTAGTTCGCATAATATAAAGCTTGTCGGCGCGCCGGCTGCACCGGCCAGATATTTGGAGTTCATAAATATTTATATGCATTCATAAAGCGACACACCGGTCCACAATGACGCGGCCAACTAAATTAGTTTGCTTCCATTAACAACCCACAAAAATCTCATGGAAACAAATTTGACATATCTCTAACTGCAAAACGGCAATTCAAATTCACTTTTTAAGATGCAGATAATTACATATGCCGCTTTTGAAATCAAAAAATTAGACGCATTTGCTGCTCTTGGTCAGTGTCATCTCACCTTTAGTTGGAAGTTTTTACCAACCAAGTATACATACAGTTCTAATTAAAGACGAGCACAGACATCAATGGGCAAGTACAATGGGGCTCCTGAAAGCTATTATTAAGAGCCACTGTTGTTTGGACTCGTCAGTTTGCTTAATTTAATAAAATATGTAAAACAAATTTAACCGCGATTTTCAAAAAAAAATATTTATTATATGCATATGTATTTATAAGTATGTATGTGTATGTACATAAGCGAACATACATACACATATATAATATATTTAATAGTCATACATAAATAATAGGCACGACAGGTGTGCAAGAATAGAGATACTTGGCACTCCGTGCTCTCTGCCTAGCCCGCAAGGGACCTGGCGTGATGATATATATGTATGTATGTATAAATAATACACTATAATACCATATCAATGAAACATAGGTAATAATATAAACATACCAATACATGCATACGACTTCTTTCATATCAACGGAAAAATTATATTCAATATCTAAATTAACAAACATACGAGTAATGCTAGGAAAAATATTATTTTGATGAATATCAATATCAGCAAGATATTGATAACAGTATAGTATTAATCTATTTTCATAGTTCGACACTCGTAGATTAAAGGAGAATGCCAACGGAATAACGGAGATAAGAACCTATTATATTTATAGAGATTGATTGGAAACTATTCAGGTTCATACTCTATAAATATGAATGGACCAAACATACTTAAACAAAGCTTGATGTTGGATGTTTCGTGAAAACAAACAAAAACGACTGTCGTTCTTACATTTTCTGATACGATTATCATCATCATCATTAGCCTGCCTGAGTCCACAGTTGGAGATAGACCTCCACTGAAGGGTTTTTGCCCATGATCCCCGCACCGGAGATGCGCGTTCAATTGCAGTTGACTGCTTCTTGAACCACCTACGCCACTGCCTAACGGTAGCCATTGCGCGTAGGTATGGCGAGGCAGGTAGCGCGATACCGCAATCAGCCAGCGCCAGGCTTAATTGCCTACGACACCCCGGTATATCGACCTCGGGCCGAGGAATGTAATCTTTCTGCTTAATCATTTCTCTAATCGGGTTTAACACTATGTCCTGAATGAGAATAAAAAACCATAAGCTATAATTATTCAGACATTAAATTACTGAGCGTTGCATTAGTAGACTAGGTTTTAGTCAATACAACCACGGGTATTAGTAAATATGAAAGGGTCGAAAATATTTAACATAACAATTGATACCATTATGCTTCTGTTTAATGTTGGATCATGAGCTTCTAAAATATGTAACTTTCTTAAAAGTCGAAAAGTCAGTGCCCTAATAATGAGGTCTTTAAAAGTCAGTCCAAAACGTAGTACAAGTTCCCTTTGTTTATAAAGGGCCGGCTTTCGTAACTTCCAATAGTGTTAACATAGGCATATTTAATAATAACTTTACCTAGTTTTATCGTTACTAGGTTACCCATGAGAATCGGATCTAGCTTTGCTACACTACACGACATCACGCCTGTATGTCACGGAAAGAGTAGACGGAGGAGTGTGGTAGACTCCCACGATTTCCTAGTATTAGCAGAATCCATTAGTATTGACTACCTCGTTAGTCGTGTTGGTTTGAAGTGTGACCGTCGATCAGGAGTTGCTGGGTTCAATTCGGAGGTTTGGGCACTATTAAGGTTTTCTAATTTAAATTTTCTAGTAGTGGCTTGGAGTCTGGATATGTGCCCGGTGTATAACAATAGGCTTACCACCTATTCCATACCATAGTAGGACGTAAACGCAACTGGTGAAACGTGGGGATGTTCTACATTCCTCTGCCTACCTCTTCGGGGATACAGGCGTGCTGTTACGTCACTAGCATTAGCTATATATGGGATCAAAATTGAGAAAAAACTACGATGATAACATCAGACCACACTTACCTGTGCGCTACCACTATTGCATACCTAAACGAAATATAAATTTACCCACTCCAAGTTTGAACCCAGTGGCATCTAATTTTGAAATTCAGCGAGAAAACATTTATCATCACGTTGTTTTAACAAAACTGTTTTCTATAAGTTATAAGTGACTGTCGTTTTTACAGACATTCATTGAAGTAAACATTATCATTTACATCAGACACATAGGAAAAATCTACTTCAATACATTAAAAATCCAATGTAGAGAAGCAATTGGTAAAGACAAAGCAAACTCTGTAGATTCAGTCCGAAGAGCTAGCAAATTACATCCCTACCAAGCCGCTATCGCTTTTGAATTATACCACACCCGGTAACTATTTCAGATTGCGGCTAGGTCTCCTTCGTCCTAATATCCTGCTTTCACAGTCACGTTTCACGCAGCCGACGAACTCAGCTACTCAGCTATTCATAGTATGCATAGATCTACGAGTATCAATATCTTTATTCATTACTAGCTGGCCCGCGAACTTCGTACCGCCTAACAGTCAATGAAAAAAGTCAAAGAAAAACATGCATTTTCTAGAT
>DWTO01001742.1:0-15457 GCA_018244755.1 Jemadia pseudognetus
GAGCGTCAAGCCGCAAATGCGACGCAGCGACCTCATCTCGACCGCGTTTATTCTACTTTCATCCCCTTTCTTACATATCCAGCTCTCGCTACCGTACAGTAGAGTTGGAATAAGTACTGAGTTATGTAATATATAATATATAAATATTTGACATTAAAATCTCTCGACCCCAGAATGCCTCGATGATTGTGACCGAGAGGTTCAAATGTCCGGTCAGGCGCTATTGGGTGTTTCTAACTTACAGAGTCCGGATTTGTGTCCGCTGTATGACAATAGGCCCTCCCCTTGTTGTATGGTGGAACGGGTAACTGGTGAACTGTCAGTGTACTACACTCCTCTGCCTACCTCTTTGAGCAATACAGGCATGATGCTGCAAACGTATTGATGTTTTTAGGTAACATATGACATGAAATGTTATTGTGTTATTTAATATAATTAAATAGGCATATATGTACATACAGAATAATAATACATTATGCACTTAAATATACAAGGATATTATTGATTTTAAAACAGATTATAACGTAACCTCACGCCTGCATCTCCCCGTAGAATTATAGAGAGTAATCAGTACACTCCAACTTTTCAATAATCGCGTCATACATACCATCTTACCATCATAAATAGAGTGTGACCGCTATCGCTATACACCGGGCACAAATATAAATTCCGAGCTACTGCCAGAAATTTGAATTTACAAATACTCCATAGTAGGTACCCGTGCTCGAAATCGAGCACAGGAGTTCTCGCTCAAAAGTCGCACTTGCAACCATTCGCCCAACGACACGGTCAACAGAAATAAAGGACATAATTATATTAAGCGTTCTCTATCTGCATTATGGTCCGTAGCAAGAAAGCTTACCCCCAGCGGCACGGTGAGACGAAAAAATTATTGATAAAACGCGGCGGTTTACTACACTCCTCTGCCTACCTTTTCGGGAATGACGGATGTATTATTATATTTATAAATCATCTTCATCATCTGGATATCTCATTCAGAATATCTCAACTGAACTTAGGCCTCTACTAGTGACCTCCATCACAAATCGCCATCTCACCTGGCCTCTTATTTGTTTCAATTATCTCTATCATAACGATTGTCAATATGCCACACCTCAAAAATTATAACGAAATCATATTAAAGTTAGAAATTAATATTTAACTACATAGCTACGTATTTATCTTTTTAATATAAGAGATGTTGTTGTTTGGCGCAATAAACATTCTTATTTAAAATCTTTTTTAAGATTTGAACTTACCGGAGTAGGCGATGGATTTAAATTTAATTTATTATTAAATTGTCAATTTGAGATCTTGTCGTTATCACCTCTGACACTTACTTATCAAATGAGATAATTAAAAGAAAATAGTTTAATTTACAATTTAAACGTTACATTTAATTGTTATTATTAGGAAAATGACAATTTTTAATTGGTTAAGCAAATATGTAATTAAAAAAATTTGTCAGAAGTGGGATTCGAACCCACGCCCTCGACGAGGACCAGAACAGCTCATACCTATTTTATAGGCAAGGTTTTCCTTGAGTCTGGCGCCTTAGACCGCTCGGCCATTCTGACATATAGCAAACGTAGCGAATTTATAAGTCACTATAGCACAGAAAGTCAGTTTAATTAGATTTGTGGAACCGAATGAAATGCCCCAATGTTGATGTGAGAAAGATATGAAAATCCTTAGTAGTTGTTTTAGCATAAGTGTCCGAACGTGTAATATGTGGCGCCATCTGTTCTGTAATTTCAATTTTACTAGTTTGAAGAATATTTTTTCCTAACATATATTCTACACGAGGCTTGAGCATACATGAATTTATATAAAAATTGTTACATAATTATCTAAAAGAACATGGCAGGGAAAGCAACAGGTGAACTTTTAAGTGTCAATTTGACGACATACATATTAAGATACATTAAATTACATTGATTCAATTGATCTGTGAGATTCAATTATTTCCAGATAACGTTAAGTATTCTTTTGCCTTATATCCATGAACGAGAGATGCTCCAAATGAGAGATAATTCCGTCTTTTGGGCGTTTTGATGCGGTTTTTTTAATAGATAGAGTGATTCAAGAGGAAAGTTTATATGCATGTATAATACATGCGTTTCTGTGATGTCGTAAATAAACACATTTATTGCGCTTACATTGCAAACGCTGCCTGAACCTTTCGAGATATATCATAATAAAGTACTACAGTACTGTTAATGTACACCTTAAAAAGGTCTACAAAAAAGTCTGCTATTATATATGTCTATATCTTAAGGATAACCCACAATAATATTTTTTTTTCCTTTACTTTTTACGAGAAATAATGGCTTATTTACCAAGCGATTTTAAACAATACAGCATTATTCAATGAACTCCCTTAAATACACTATGCATTTAATATATTATATCAATATGGCTCTTCACAGCATGTAATTTAAATGAATATTTTCGAAGATATTACAGATTTACAATGCAGGAACATAGCTGTTGCGGCGGTACTGACCGGTAGGCCAGCAGCGCGTGCCTATATAGCGCTTCATAATAAAATACTTAACTTAATATTTTTTTTTCGTTATATTACGTTTATAAAGCCCTAAATTAAATGGTAACACGTATAGTTTAGTTAAATGGTTAAACGTATTCATTGACTGTTAGGCGGTACAAAGTTCGCTAGTAAGTATATACCTATATTCATATTATGTACAAAACTACCTTTGCCTACCGTTTTAAGTATGTGATCAAATATGAATAGAATTTATGGTTATGGTTACATAATATACCTTGTCTGTTTTTGATAGTTTGCTCAACAGCCTCATTAATTTAAAATAAAATTAAGGAAGAATAATGAGAGTCAATAAAAAATATTTTCGTTATCAAATTTTATTTCAATTAAAATTTACACAACAAAAGACGAAGTTTACAAAATGCATAACACCAGCCCCACACACTACGTTTAATATAACAGTGCGGTTAATATATTATCATAATAATTGTAACACAATATTATATTATACAAATAGTATTATACAAATAGATTGCAATGTTTTCAATGCAATGCAATTCACTAAAGTCCAGTGGCTAACCAGGTCGTGCCTAGGTCGCACAAAATAATGCTTATCAAAGTGATGTTCATACTTAGTTTATGATTTTATTGTCCTTTATTATAGTAATGTACGTGCGAGATAACATTTGAATAGAAGGTCGACAATTGGTTTAAAGGTCACATCGGACTAATTGAGTTGCTCTCTGCAGGGTAGTTCATCAATCAAGGTCAACGCCTTGCTACCAAGTGTCATCAGCACTCCTGAAACACTTCACTGCTTAGTACGTGTAATAAAAAAATTACAGATCTACTACTTACAGTACACAGATAAATGTTTAGTAAAATATATCTAATGACATTGATTAATGCACGAATAACACAAAGTCCTTGTATCGAATAACCTTGCGTATTTGAGTATCGCTGTGATTCAATTGGGCCCTAACAATTTCTATAACGTATCAATCAGTTTCGATTACATCGAGGGACTTTATAACATCGTAAAAATTACAACAAACTACTTAAAACTAGTTAATATATAGTGCCAACATTTTCATAAATAAACTGTAGTGGAAAGTCTGGTCGACAAAATGCTCGCTGTTATTCATATAACAAAATCAAAATATATATGTCATGTATGATGTTCTACATAAATTTTGCTTTAGACATGACAAAAAGTACATAAATTTATGGATTGTTATCGGGAGGGTTAAAGAACTCCCAATGATGGTGATGTATCGTTCGGCTGTCACTGAGCCCGAACATGATGAGGCCTGCGATCAACACAAGGAATATGACTAGGGCCATCTGCACGTCCTTTTTATCCTCCGTTCCGCTTATGTATGACATAAAAGAATTGAATATGTTCCTAATGGTTCTACTAATAGAATTATGACAAACACGTAAAAATTGCGCACCGGCTTCGGTTATTGTAGGTTCCTGTGCCCTCACCGGGGGTGGCAAGCGCCGAGGTGAAGGTTGCAGTTTACCGTCATCCGAGCTGGATTCATTGTGGGGAGTGGCCGGCTTCCTCTTTGTTCTGCGTATCGGCGGTGGAGGAGTTTGATGTTGGGTATCGTGGTGCTCGCTGGACGGTCTCTCTCTAAGAGTACGACTTTGGTATGCGGTGGGGGCTAAGGCAATATCTTGAAGATAAGAGTATAGTAACGGCGTTAGATCTGGTAGAGGGGGTCTCTGAGGTGGTATTGAAGTATCTTCGGCACTGAGAGTTCTAGGCGTTGTTGGTGGTGGGTGAGGTGGTTCGCTAAGAAGAGATGTATTGGACTCTAGTTTAATTTTAACGCTTTCTGATGGAGATGATGTCGAAGGTGGTGTCCCCGTTTGTGTTTCTTCTTCTTTACTTGGAACCTTATCCGTTGTGGTAGACTTCTCTGTATTGTCTTGTTCTTGTGCTACTGGTGCAGCTGGTTGATTAATCGTAGAAATCTCAGAGAATTTTTTTACAATTTCGTCTATAACTGACTGCGAGAATTCGATTCCACTGACAGATATGTGTCCTGATTTAGAGTCTAATTCGGTTACTTGTAAAGTCATACCTTCTATATCAGAAACTAAAATTTTACTGGCTTGAAGTTCAGAAACATTAAGCCTACCAACGTCTAAATCTTTGACTTGAAGACGTTTCGTAATGAGATTATCTAATTGTACTTCTCTGCATGGTTCCGATGCTCTTTCAAGAGCTTGTTCTTCACTACCTCTACTGATTCTTAAAGCTGAAATAGTTTTAGGGTCGTCAACCCCACTTGTAGATCTCCTCATTCGTGGTAGTGGAGGCACATCTGGTATTTGATCTTCATCAATATTAATAGGTTGTACAGTTAAAGATGCTTCAGTTAACATTACTTCATGTTCGTCAATTCTTGTAGGGCTTGACACACGTTTTTCTACAAGTATGACGGTCGGCGAAGTTCGGCCTATGCTTGTTTTGGACAGTTCAGATATCTTAGGATCAGAAAATCTAAAGGATCTTTCAGATCTAGACGTTGGTCTAGATAGTCTAGAACTATCGGCCGATTTAGCGCGTGTTTTTCCTATAATAGAATCTTCATCAATGATGTCACGTAAGGAACTTGACATCGAAAAATCTAGATTATCATCCATACCAAGTTCAAAGTCTACGTCATCGGGTAAAGGGTCTGTTTGTGTTGAAACTTCAATTTCCACAACATCTTGGATGTGGGTATCATCTTCCGTATAACTAGGGGCGGTTTCCGAAGAAAACTTCCTATCGTCATCCTTTCGTTCATCACTTCTATTAGTTGATCTTTTTTTTCGCCTCGGTCCTCGTGGCGGTCTTGGGGGAGGAGGTAAAGGCCGGTCTTTCGTTTTACTTACCACTTCACCGGATTTTAAGTTTTTATGTACTTCTTCAATTTGTGGCTCGTCTATTTCAACATATTGCGTTAAGTCTCCGCTGTGAGACCGTTTAGTTATACTATTTAATGTAACAAGACTAGTTGAAGATTTCTTTCTTGGTGGGCGGTCGGGCAAAGCTTGCTTGGCGCCAGCACCGACTGTATAATACTTTCGCTCCGAGCTGTTGCTTTTACGACGTCTAACCGGTGGAGTTTTGCTCTTTGATCTCCTGACAACTTTGCTGGGTGTGTAGGGTCCCTTGTCTACCATGGCGTATCCAGGACTCTCATGTCTTATTTCCCTCTCAATATCCAGATCATCGACAGGCAGTGCATGAGTGTCTAGTATTAGTGATTCTGCGCCCTGAGAAGTACGATCGTCATCGCAAAGGGACGTGCCACGGGAGCTTCTTGAACGAGTGCGCCTTGGAGGTATCGGGCTGTGTTCGGTTATCGCGATCTCTTCTTGGGGAACAACATACTCATGTTCCGTTCGATATACTATTATCTGGAATTATAGAAGAGTAAGTGTTAGCATACTTTATTGTTGTAAACAATTTTGTGGTCGTTAACGGGAATGCAATCATTTGTGTATTACCCAATCTTTAACAATAACAATAAAGTAGAATACATTTTAAGGGCTTACTTACCATAACAATATTAATAAAAATGCAATTTATATCTGTGTATTTATTTTATTTATTTCAGTCAACAAATGTAACTACAATAAGGATTAATTAGCCTTAACGACGCGCAATTATATTAGTTAAGCCAATAATCGAAACAGCGGTGCCCCACCGCTGGTTCGATTATTTGGCTAATTGGTTTTATTAGTTTTTGTTATTAGGTGCTCTTGGAATCTATGTTTACACTAATCTGCAACTACATGTATAATAACATATTTACATGTATAAATGAAATAGGTACTTATACTTATAGGTACCTATATATATATGGCAATAATTTTACGTAATTTTAGGTAGGTATATATTATAATATTTATTATGCATAAAAGAGTATGTAACAGGCGTGACTGTTATCCCTGAAGAGGTAAGCAGAGGAGTGTACAACACTCCCACAATGCACCAGTTACGTTTACGAGTAAAAGAGTATGTACATAGTTTATAAGTAGATGGCGTGAGTTATGGCGGCGAACGAGGTCGGTAAAGCAGCTGTCAGGTGTTGTCGGAACTCTGTCATTATTTTCGATTAAATTAGAATTTGTGAATTATAAATTTATATAATTATTGTACTTTAATAGACGTTTCTTTGGGGTTTCAGAGCAAAGTAATTGTTTAATATTTACATTTCTTTGTGAGTTTAAGAATATAGTCTTATACCTACATATAAATATATTAAATTTTACTGCCAGAAATTAAAAATATCCTCATCATTTTCAAGTCACTGGGTTTCTAAAAAAAACCTCAATGTGAATAGTATCCGCACTACCATTATTATAAGCAATTTTTTTAATAATTTTTATGTTATATACGAACATAAAAAAGGAAAATGCTCTCAAATAACTTCGAATGTACCTATTTCATATCAAACCTGTGATTGTAGGACACATATTTGTTGTCACGGTTTTAATAAATATATGTTGTGACAATAGGAGTCCAAAATTAGGTTTTTGGAAGCAAGTACCTTAGTTAAAATAATTATTTACATCCTTACACACAATTTGGCACTAGTAGCACCCTCTGTATGCGCTGCGTGTATTTCAAAGGTATCATGATATCTCAGATACTTTCCCAAACTATCACTAGGTGTCACTTGTGATAATTACAAAAACTATCACTAGGTGGTTCCCCTAGTGCGAAGATTCACATAGTAACATACCAAGCTAAAAACAGATAAATGTAGGCATTTCCGCAATTTGTTTATGGTTTGGAAATTCTTCATTATAAATTAAAGATGAAAAAAATACTTATTTAGGACATGAACTGCTATTAAAATATTTACTGTTTCTTGTTTTGTTTTAGTCATCTTAAATATTTTGTTTCATAGATTAATCAATAGATGGCTCTGCTAGGATTTAAAAGCAGTCCAGTAGATTATCGTGACAATATTATGACTACATAGGGGCATTGAGAATTTTTCGACCCAATTATTTGTATTGACACAATTTGATTACTGTTGATATGTTGACTGCCTCGTTGGTTTATTGATTGCAAGTTCGACTGCCGATCGGGAGGTCCTGGGTTCAATTCCCGGGTTGGGCATTACAGTTTTTTTTTACATTTTATCACAATTTACATTTTATAACAATATATTTTTTACAATTTACAATTTTGGCGCATGGCAATAGGCTCATCACCTATTCCATAGCGGGAAGTAAACGTAACTCGTGAAACGCGGCAATGTACTGTACTCCTCTGCCTACCTCTTCGGGGATTACAGGCGTGATGTTAGGTTTAGTCATGTTTATTGTGCATGAATTAATAGATGATACTATTTTAAAACAAAATTTGAAAAAACCTTGTGTCCTACCAGTAGAGTGACTGTGAGACAGGTTGAGGGCGATCTCGACTTTCCAGATTTCTGGAGAAATAGTCTACTGGGTTCAATTTCACAGGAGTTTAGTGTATGTAAGGTAATTAAGGTTTCGGTTTGTTTTTATTTAAAAAAAACGTAACTTCACGCCTGTAATCCCCGAAGAGGTAGGCAGAGGAATGCAGAACACTCTTTACTTTATTGAATATGAAGTGATATTTATAGCAATATCAAGAACCATTCAAATTTAGTCCAAAAGGTAACCAGTAGTAAAAAAAGGGGCAACATTGTGTAAACTAAATAAACCGAATTTATTATTTTCATGGATGTTCATTACGTCTGTTAAACATTGAATTCTGATGTAAAATTGTTTTAAAGGGAAGAAAATTTTCGTCTAACGTCACTTCAAAAGTCAGCATCGATAACGTACATTGACTATTACTCAGCTTGAAATCCATATGGAAATAAAATGACAACATAATAAGTATTACAAATTAATATAAATATTAACTTCATAATCTTTTAACAAATTTTTATCACCTATTAGTTGTAGCGGTAATTTTTACAGTTTTGATCAGTTCAACAACATAAAGCAAGTAGGTAGTAGTTCTTAAGCTTACATACTCGTATGATTTTTCTAAATGATACGAACACTAGAAAATTGAATTCGTTCACGGCTGACGTAAGATGACGAATATTACACGAAGTATTAAACTAAATGGTAATCTTCCTAACTGGTTATTACCAGTTAGGATGTTACTTAGTTATTTAAGGTGGAATAACTTATTTATAATAGTTTTGAGTAGTCTTTATATGATGTCAGATCATAGCATAGTCACTTCAAGTGCATACCGGCCATCATTTTTCATTTTCCATTGTCCAAAGTAAGATCACGGGATGATAATAGAAAAGACATCTGGATATTGACGAGTGGATCCGTTTATAAAATCTAACTGGGTCAACAATCGCATGGAATCGCTCTTCCAAAAATATATCCGAGATTCGTCCAAAAGTATATCCGTTCGTTGGCATCGCTCCAAGCTACACGTCGAAGTCAGTCGGCTGATCGGCAATTAAGACTAATCAAAATTTACATTTAATATGTATGTTATGCATCTTTAAGCATATTTTTACTATTAGTAGGTCAATTATGATTTTTTAAAATAAATGTATCCTCGTAAGGTCACATAGGCTTACTTATGATATAACCTAATTTTCTGTTTACCACGTTTTTATCATCATTACTTTTTGTTTTAATGTAGATATTTTTGTATTTATGTACATATTCATAACATCTACATATAACAAAATTAATAAAATAAAATGACGATATTTTGTAAAGTATTTTTATGACTATTTAGTTTTAAATTAATGTAGTTTTGTATACGAAACGAAGATCCTTGAATTTTACTGGTAGATTGAAAGACAAATTGAAATACGGTTACCTTTAATTTTATGCTGTTATATGAGTATCGGTAACTTTATGCTGTTATATGAGTGTCGAGGAACGATGTCTTTAATTACGTAATTTAATAATTAAACTCAGGAAAGAAATTAATATGTGGAGAGATACCTCTGAATTAATTAAATTACTATCCGTAAATCGACCAATTACAGTTCGGAATCTTTATTGTTTTGGAGCCATTGCGTTACGAATTATCATTTACGGGTATTCATTTGAATATTTCCGTATTATCCAGTTTAAATTAATGTTATAATTAACTTGAAGAAGTTAGTATGAACAAATATGCTATTAATACAAATATTGTGATCATACTGTGATTGTGTAATTTTGTTAATTACATAAATACCACGAAGTCCTATCTATCTAATTTTTTTACGCAACGTAACTTAACATCACGCCTGTTCCCCGAAGAGGTAGGCAGAGTAGTGTAGGTCATGTACATTTTATTGTTAAAATAATATTTTTAACCTTTTTTATTTCTATAGATGGAAAATCATAATTCGACCTAAATAATTATTCGTAGTTGTAGTAACTGGGTGACATTATCAAAAAATATTAGTGTTTAATATTTAAGTGATTACAGTAAAGCATAATATTGTTGCATTATTTCAGTTTTCAGCTTGCATCAAATACCCACTCAAAAATTGGTCCAGCTGTCGGACTAAAATCTGTCTTTATGACGAAATATTTAAAAATAAGGTCAAATAAATTTAATATCCTACTAATGGTAATATCTAAAGCTTTAGATAAGTAAACTGTTGTTTTAGTATTAAATTAAGCTCCTGTAATTTGTTATAGTGTCTAGCTAAAGGAAAAAGTTCTTATTAGTAAGGATCATTTGGATTTGTTTACGTTTCGTAAATAGGAAATTAGTATGTTTTTATTAGTTAATTGTCTTATTGCAAATAATACTTACATCGTCAGTTTGTTCTTGGGGCACCTTCCACTTCTCTGAAGAAATATTATTAAAATCACTCAATGATGAATGTTTCATTTCTTTTTTATTTACTTTTTTCTTTCTTTTCGGCGGCATCGGGAGCGTTTGTGATTGGATTGGTACGGTATCAGGATATTCTATAACATCATCATTTGCATATTCATGTATAGATTTCAAATCTGTAGGGGACGGAAACTCGAGTTGGTTTATTGCTCCTGTGACGTGCACGTCTTCATCGACGGATTGAATTTGTTGATTATAGATTTGGTCTCCAGGAGTGCTCAAATCAACTTCGCTAAACTGCATACTCGCATTTATACTGTCATCTATGTATTTAATTGATTCAGTTTCTTTCTTCTTTCTTTTAGCTCGAGACGGACGCACCGGCGGGAATGTATAATATCCATCGTCTCTCTCGTTTATGTCCTCGGTGGAATACCGCGTAGCTTCATTTTCGTCCATCATAAGTTCTGGATCTGCATCTAGTTCGTTTGCATATGTGTGTTTATTATCAACCTGAGCATCGCTTCCCATTAAACCGAGAACATTTTTAGGAATTTTAAAAGCTTGTCGTATTTCGTCGCTTAAATATTCTCTGACTTGAATGTTTTCGCGAGAAATTCCTTTCGGTCGTACAAAAAATTCGTCGTTATTTAATTCGTTAATGTGTGTATTTTCTTGTTTAGATAGTGACATGTCAGGAATCGAGGCCGCATTGCGAGTACCATTTAGATTCATTCTTTGATTTGCATCGTCCGCATATTCAGGACTTAGTTTGTCAAAGTCGTAAGTAGTTTCAAAATGCTTTCTGTCTTCTGATTCGCTTTCATAATTCGTATCGCCTTCTATATTTCCATACTCGCGTGGTTCTTCTGGACTATCTGGTATATAATTAACTGCAGTCTTTTTTACACGTGTAAAAGTAAAAGTAGGCGGTGGAGTATCTTCACGATTCAAGGTCGGTGATGAAGAGGTTTTTGGAATTTGAGACTTCTTTTTTCTGTTGAACAATCGTGGATAAGTCTTGGCTTCAAACTCGACGGTTGCCACATTTTGAAGATCCGATGAAGAATCGTTAGTTTCGTGTTCGACTTTATATTCTTTTTTTCTGCCTAAGCTAGGAAAGTTTATTTTTGGTCTCTCGGGCATTTTGAACTTTGGTAAGTCGGGAACATTAAATTTTGGTCTTTCTGGAAAGGAGAATTTTTTACGATCGCCCAAACTTAACTTATCAGACATGAATTTTTTTTTAAGTTTAGGTCGATCAGGCAAACTAAACTTACGCCTTTCAGGAAAAGTAAACTTCGGTCTCTCAGGAAAAGAAATTTTAGGCCGGTCGGCTAGATCAGTTAAGAATTTAGGTTTTTGGGGTAAATTAAATTTAGGCCTTTCAGGCATGGTAAACTGTTTGGTTTTCATACTTTGTAATTTGGTTTTTAATTTTCCAGCCTGAGATTTTAATTTTCCTGTTCCTTCTTTAATTCGTTGTTGAATCTTATTTTCAGTACTTTCGCCATATTTACTACGACTACCTCGTTTTAGTGGTAAGTTCTCTAAAGCAGATGAATCTACTTGACTCGTACTTATATCGCAATCAGTCCTCGATACAGTTGACGGTGTATTTACAAAAAACCGCTCTTCAATATCTTTTTGATGCACTGTAGCACTGGAAATATCTTCTATTTTATTATCTTCTAGATTTTCTTTATCGTCAATGGGCTCTTCTTCATCCGAGGTATGTTGTAAATATTTCCGCTCCAGTGATGTCGTGCTTGATAACTCATCCTCGGATTTGACCATGGTCTGTTTTTCCTCTATGCTTGGTGCTGTATAAATGATATTTGGAGGAGGCTTTTCAATAATTTCGTATTCGTGATCACTGAAATAGAATAAGAAAAAGGAAGGAATCATAAATAAATTTAGACATATTTTAAAATAGTGCAGGTACTATAAAATTACGTTACATATTAAACTATTTACAGTACGGGCATGAAATTACAATCATCATCTCGCTTTGCAAGGTTGTGAATACAAAAAACAACATTTTATAAAACATGTAAATCGCAAAAATTGAGATGTGTCGCATAAGTTTAAATTTATATTTAAACGGCGCGCACAAACATACAACTCAAGTCACAATTAGGCCAACCGTTGATGCTCGTTTTAGCCGCAGCAGTCGCCGGGCAAAATGTTTCGGAGGTTTCAGATTTATTTCACGGATCGTAATATCAGTCATAAAAAGTACACTAAACTGGCTAGGATAACTTACCCCACATTCGAAATGATATTGCTAGCACGCGATGTTGGTCTAGTGCGTATTGGATTAACTCTTTCCGGTAGTAATGAATCACATTGAAAAAATTGGCAAGCACAACGGACTTCCGGTGTAAACACCTGAACACTGCCTTCTCTAGTTGGCCTCACAGGTTTCTCTATTGGTGTCCCACCTTCGGATGTCCATCGACGAAGCTTACTCATAACTAGTATCTACCGAAAGACCGTTATAACCAAGGCATATTTTAAAAATCCCGGCAAATTACATTTAATGCCTTAAGTTATCCCACAGACAATGAGTCATTAAAGGGAGCGTGTTTGTGAAAGCCGGGTTGTAAATGAACTAATCACCGACGTGAAAGCAACTGCGAGCACTGTTCGCCGATGACAATTTTAAAGAGCTTACCCACTGTGCAGGAAGACGATTCGGACAGAGCTATATTTATCAGACATAGAGCTAGCATGTTCGCTTTGCATGTGTGTAATGCTACTGTTATGTCACTGTTGCGTATGAAAATACAATAAGATTATGAATGAGTAAATTTTAATACAATATTTACCTGTTAGGTTTAGACCATTCTCTGTCTTGGAATGCGGCGTCATTCCGTTTTTTTTCAATAATTCGAGGACTGGGACTTGGTGATGATTCTATTGGTATTGTTGTAGACTGTTCCATGTTATTGTCCACTTCATCATCCATGATTTCAGTAATTGTTATATTTGGTGAATCATTTTTAGGTCTCGTATCATTTACCTGGTTTTGAAATATTTCTTCTACATTTGGTTCTTCTGAATCCATTTCTTCATCCAAGAGCATGGCTTCTCTATTGATATTGTCTTTTTTATATAGTTTTTCCATAACTTGATCCTTGGATTTCAAAGAAATATTATCATCAGTAACTAAACTAGGATCTTGTGAAGCTATAGATTTTTTTTCAGCGACACTATCACTTTCTTTATTACTTTTAATATTGCTTTTATCGCTCTCTGATACATTTTCCTTAGAGCTAGGAGTGAATTGTAAAGATTTTTCTACGTCATGAGTTTTTGACTCCTCTATGTCTTCGTATATATGTTCTTTCTTTTTTCTTGATGGAGGTGTTTCCATACTCATAGTTTTGCTCATTTCATCTGAATCTCCTAACTTTATTGCACCGAATTTTTGTCTGCGAATGGCACCCGGAGAATTTTTTAATTGTCTTATTTCTTGATTTTCTTCATGCTTCTTTCGTTTCGATAGAGGTGATTTTTCATTTTCATTTCTGTCTAACTTTTGAAGTGTTCTGTCGGCTAAGTGTTTTATTTTGTTTACTAATGGATGACAACACTTTGTTTTTTCTCGTGTTTCTATAATACCAATATATTCTTGTTCAGGTGCACGTCGTTTCAAAATACTTTTGGGAGAAATATTCTTAGGTACTTCTAAGGGAGTTTCTAAATGTGCACTAGTTTCAATTTCTGATGTCTTAGCTACATAAGTGTTAACTGCTTGGTTTATGGGATCGTCTTCAGAGTCTAAAGAAACTTCTTTAGAAAAGTTTGGTATATGCACTCCCTCGTCTTCTCCTTCCTCACCATGTTTTCTGCTACTACCCGGAGACGAATCAAGATTAAGTATTCTTTGAACTTCACCGTCTACTGGCGAGTGTGTACGTGACTTAGAAAACTCACGAGACATACTTCTTCTTGGTGTGGTTGATCTAATAATATCTTCAGCAGTGATTTCCCCTTCTAATGGTGCCTTCAGTAGATGTGTCCACGGGTAGCCACCGGCCTCACGAGCTCTCCGTAGATCTTCCCATTGGTATGTTTTTAATGGCACGGGCGGGCAATTTTTCTGTATATCTGGTGACAATTCAGATTCCATATGTTTAGATAAAAAAATAATTTAATAAATACAGTTTTTGTAAGCCCTTTACCGGAAAACGTCCATAGTCTCCTCTTTATTTTTTGCTCCTGTTTTCACACGGACCCAGCAAAGATGCCACCGTTAAACTAAGAACACAACATTTCGCTTCAATGCAAACTTCTGCTACTGAAAACACGTCGTGTTTGCGTGGGCAAGTGTGAAAATAGGTGTGAATAATTTGTGTATTATGATCACTGGTCAACAGATTACTTTAGACTAGTAGGGCGTGATTACCTTGAGGTGTTCAGACCACATTACGCTCGTCCTTGCGTTACCACCAGTTTCTAATTGTCAACCAACTCACTAGACTCTATACGTTTTTTAAATCGGAAAACGATCTCTGATCAGTACAAAATCACCGTTCAACTGGCCGACGCACAGTGATCCGAGCAAGCGCGCTAAATATAAGATTGAGCATGAATTTATTTTGGGTGAGCATTTCGCGTCATCACTGTAACTTCAGGTCGGTTTTCTTTTTGTAGAAAATGAGACATCTTCATTAAAATTGAATGTTTTTTTATGTGTAAATGCTGTATTCATGAATGAAATTTAATGTAAATCAGTATTGTTAAGGGCTCAAGTCCACTCACTGTACTTTGACCGATATCCAAAACATTGAGATCGCCTTCAGGGTCACGAAGATCTATTTCAACTCGTGACTATTGCATTTGTGACAGCGGAGTGTGAATACGGATAATTAGTACGTAACACACTGCGGCATGACAGTCGTATATTATTCGTGTTCGTTTTTATGTAAATCATTTACTCTGTACAGTTAATTGGTTTGGCATTATTGAATTTCTACACGGTTTTTAAAAAGAAAACTATTGAAAACTAAACTGTCGCAATAACTTGAATATGATTTCCATATTAACTTTAATCACTGCCTCGTTGGCCGTGTTAGTCGTGAAGGTGATGGCCAATCGGGAGGTCCTAGGTTCAAATACCGGGTCAGTCACTA
>DWTO01001743.1:0-15456 GCA_018244755.1 Jemadia pseudognetus
TCTAGTAGTGGCTCGGAGTCTGAATATGTGCCTGGTACATGGCAATAGGCTCACCCCCTATTCCATAGTGGGACGTAAACGTAACTGGTGAAACGTGGGAGTGCAGGTAAGTACTACATTCTTGTCTGTCTCTTTGGGAATTACAGGCGTGATGTTACGTACGTACATATACGTATGTACATTAACTGGCTCGTTGGAGCAATGATTAGGGAACCTGATTGTTGCGCCGGGGGTCGTGGGTTCGATTCCCACCCAGAATAAATATTTGTGTGATGAACTCATTTGTTCTGTGTCTGAGCGTAAAAAAATCTATTTAACTATATACATATTTATATATATAATATGTAGTTTATCAGCTGTCTGGTTACCATACCACAAGCTCTCTTGATGTTTACTTTGGGATCAGATGGCCGTGTGTGGAGATGTCCCAAGATATTATTATTATTATGTACCTATATATAAAGGAATTTATGTTTTATATTCGGGGATTAGATGCGTTTATATTGTATTCTATAACGTATAGCAGGGTGTTGACATTAATACAATATCTTCGACATATAGTATGCTTCTTTCTAAATAAACCCGCGTATCCATACATATTATTATGTACGTCGCGCAGTGGTTACCACATGACAGGACGAAACGTTCTCATTATCTGATAATTTACAAGTATGACGTAAGCGCAGTATCGATTGCACGCTGACAAGTTAATGTGTATGTCAGGGCACGCAGCGAGGTGGCAGTGGACGTTGTGTGATTAGACGCAACGTTCTCATTATCAGGTGGTAATCAACTGGGAATGGATTGAGTTCGGATCTATGTAGTGATGTAAATTGTGTGTTGTCGATAAATAGACTATGAATTAAATTGATGATTGTATAAAACATCTGTTGTCTTTAGCGTTGAAATAGTTAAATATAATCTCTTAGTGTCGAGGGGGAGCAACAATATATTCCCTGGCCACGTGCTGCAATATAGGGTGTCGTAAAAGGCAACTAAATCCGGCACTATGAGATCCTGGTATGTCGCGGGATATCTAGGCGCAGCTACATGCCCTTACCGCCTTTGGTTAGCAGCGTAGGCGATGCGTGAAGCTGTGCTCTGCGATCGCCATCCCGTACGCCCAACGTGGGGATTATGGGCATAACCCCTCAGGGGAGGCCTATCTCCTGCAATGGGCTGCAATAGACTGATGATTATAAGTTAAAAACAATTTCATTTTAGTATTTCATTTTATAATGGGGTTCTCATAGTATTTCCTTCACGAATATCGTGAATAATTCGTTTATAGGAAACTATACTATCGTAGAAGATTTTCATTGTTTTATTTTCTTATAAATTGACAACACGATTTCGAGCAAACTGTATTTTCGATAAACCATCGATGTTCCGGGTATCGATATTGTACACATAGGCATACACATTGCCATGCGTTACGAGGATTTGATCAATGTTTCGTGAATCTGGCGATCTAGTTAAGTTGTATTGAGATTGTGTTAATCAGGGCCTGGTGATTCATGTTCGACCGGCTATCGGAAGCGATCGCATGCAAGCCGTTGCATCATAATCAACAGCCTCGATCATTGACACCTGGATAAAGGAATTTTGTACGTTCTACATATAAACATTGCAACAATAAAAGCGAGGAAGTTAGTTTCGTTTTGAGACTCCATTGTACTAAGCCATTTTGGAAGGGTTTTAATATAAGATAAATATGAAATCAAAAGAATATGGTAGTTTAACAGGAGTTTCAATGAAGTATGGAGGTCCAACTATAAGGGAAATCTGAGTCTAGCTACTAACACAGGGTCGTAGGTTTGTCTGGAGCCACTCAGTCTGCCATACCATAAACTTGATTATGGTGTAATAAAAAAAAATCGAAATAAGTAAAAAATATGAAAGTAACATCACGCCTGTAATCCCCGAAGAGGTTGGCAGAGGAGTGTAGTACACTCCCACGTTTACGCCCTTCTCTGGAATAGGTGGTGAGCCGATTGCCATGCACCGGGCACAAATCCAGAGTCCGAGCCACTATCAAAAAATCTAAATTAGTAAAATCCCATATCGCCCGAACCTGGAAACGAACCAAGGACCTCCTGATCGGCAGTCGCACTTGCACCCATCACGACCAACGATGCAGTCACCTACCTATACATATCTTGAAAATAAATTTATAATCTGTGTGTATCCACATACATTTCGAATTCACCTACAGAAATAACTTTCGCCATATCTAAAGAGCTAAGCAGAAGAGAGTCTCCTCGAAGGTCTTATAAACGTCGTCCCTGGGCGGTCATCCCGCCAAATCACTGCAACTCGAGCAGTTAGAGTGAGACGGACGCACCGCCGCTTAGGACAGAAAGAGACAGACAGCTTGCAGTTGTCATAATTTCGCTCGGCAGACTAATAATAAAGATAAAGGGGTGGGGTGGTGCATGTTTATAGTTTTTTAACGTTTCTCTGTCTTGAGATTCGGGGTGGCTTTTCGGTTGTTAACATTAATATTGTTGATTTAGGCTCATCGCTACTGCTAACAGAATACTGCTTTGGTTTATGTGTTTTTTGAATTTATTGCACTGTTTGGCAAGCTTTTATAATTTGTCTGAATGATGACGACATCTAAGACTATAACCCTAAAACGGCCAAAACAATGTTAGTGATAAATATGTTATACTCGTATGAGAACGTATACTAAGATAAACAGTTCTATGATTCTCTTTTAGTCTTTTGGGAAGCAAAGACGTACATGCGACTGTTTTGTACAATTCAAAATTTGACTAGTGTTCAGTGATACATGCGTTGTTAATTTGCATACTAGGTTGGAATTCTTTTTGGCCCAGCGTAGTTAACCACACAATATTCACTTGAATGACCAAAGGATACGGCGGTATTGTTCGCCTAATCGAATACTAGATAGAAGGTTTCAGAAGCGTTAACCGTTTCCGTGACGCAGGTCGCCGTATAATGTTAGTTCTGCTGTGTCACAAACGTTATCACAATTATTTCGTCCTAGATGTTGCGAAGTCTACTGTTATTATCAACGCGTGATCAGGACGAGTCTTTTATAGAAGATATAACTACCGTAATCTTGAGTAGGTGATAGATACATGTTCTATTGTCTATACTCATGTGCTGACAGACACACATACATGGATTTCCAAATATGTACATAATTTCATAAATAATTTAACACGCAGATGGAATAAATATCTGTGTTCCACAAACAATTATTTGGACTGCGTGTGAATCGAACTAGGAGCTACTGGCTGAGCGGTTAAACCGTTAACGATTGGACCAACGACCGGGCATGAACTATTTGTGTTATTTGCAGGTACTATATAAACTTGTGGTAGATGATGGTACGGCGCGTTCTGTCTAGGCACAGCGCTATGTCCTGGCAACAGCAGCGTAGGTGATGCGAGACGCTGTGCTCGCTGATGCCCAACCTGCATGCCCAGCGTGGGGATTATGGGCATGACCCCTCAGGGGAGGAATACGTGTAGCAGTGGACTGCAATAAATTGTTGAACTTGATGGTGATTGAAACTTGAGATAAGCGTAAGATAATTTAACGTCCCCAATTAAATGTATGTGAACCGCATTCAATTAATCGCGTATAATTTTCTCCTAACTCGCAAATACTCGGGCCCCAGATGAGTCGAGAAAATGATCGCAGCCAGACGAGTGCGATAATAAAATGGAAATGTTCTAACTGAATGAATAGAAAAGTTGAGACTTCATTTTTGAAACGCCTCTCCATGTCGTTTGAACTCCATACCAAGTGTCATAAAAACTGGCTATCTCAGCGTATCTCCACCTATTCTGCTCGATGTATCTAGGTGTTGTCTGAGAAGTCTAACTGAATTATCTTTTCTTTCGTTTAATTTGAACTGATAACTGTAAAGCATCAGTATATCACGGCGCTTTCTTACATTGATACACTCAGACGTCAACCTTTACTATATGTACATACTTGCATGTACCTGATAAATAGAAAATGTTGTGTTTTAAAACAGGAACTGTTAATTTTTTTTCCGATCCAGTTATAGACTCTCTTGAAACACATGTCTCCACTCAGAATGAAAGGCTTAAGTCTTAGTCTTCATAGTCATAGTCTTCCAGGCTGGCCACATGTTAATTTGCATACTTCATAAGATAGATTATGCTTTAGAGAACATTTTTATGGACTCTAAGGTGTGCGGGTTTCCTTACGTTTTTCTTCACCGTAAGTGATATTTATCCTTACAACGCACATTTTATACAAGTATTGACGTGCTCGCAAGAACTTGAACTCGGGTCTCTGGAGTGAGAGGCTGTATTTTAAACCACTGGGTTATTACACCCAAATGTTAATTTATCTAACGTCTCCAGCCGTACATGTATTTCGGTAACCAACATGACAATTATTGTTTGTTGGCCATTGTATAAATTTTTGCTGTTGAGGATGTTTTTACTGCAACCTTGTGTTACGTAGGACTTATTGAACTATGTAACGTTTGACGCCACCACAGGTACCTACATATTGACTACAATGAAAACTAATATGATTTTATTACGTTACTGAATTGCACTTATAGTTTAATTGAGGTGTGTATGACTGACGACGTAGTATATGAGCATTCCGACCAAGGTGAGTTTAATGATAATCGTAAGACATGTACATTTGTTTTTATATATTATATTCGATATTCGGGGGCTAGAAATTTTAGGGTCTATTCGCATACGATGTTATCAGTTTGAACTAAGCTAGTGTTTGGTCTTTACGTGTAAAAGTGGTGATAATAAATGCAGAACGATTCGTATGCCACTGCTCTCCGCGATCGCCTTAACTTGTACTAAACAACGTTCAAATGATAATTCTCTGCAAATGGAGATTAAGTTTTGAATTCATATGATAGCAGCATAAGCAGGGACATGTAGAGAGGCAGGTCTATTCGATTTGCATGGGAATGTGTCTGCTAGTATGAACGTCATATAAACTGCAAGTGTATAGGTAAGTTAGTTATAACGGAGTCCTGGTGTAAGAACTGACTAAGTATGTGTTAGTGTAAGTTCAAGAGAAGAGTCCGAATGTTAGTGTTATTATTTATATTAGAATGGTAGAAGGATATACCACAATGGTGAAGGTTGGTGCAAGCGCGCATAGATTCATTAACTTTCAAGTACAGATTTGATAGGCTATATCTTCTATTCCTTAGAACGTATAAAATAAAAATGGGAGTACCTATTACACTCTCTGTCTACCCCTTCGGGAAAATACACGCGTAAAGTAATTTATTTCTTTTACGCTAAGAAAAAAAATTATAATTACTGTTTTACTACCTAAATATTTCCGATTCGTATAAATTACTCATATATGTATGATGTGGTTACTCGTAGATAGACACTATTGTGATATTTGTGACAGAATAGTGTCCGCCACGGCTGCGGTGTCACGGCGGGCGATGCGTGACGAGTGTCACGCGGTGTGACACGTCCCGTCACGCAGAAGGAGATCGAACTGACGGAAACTGTTATCCTAATTTCTTGTTGTCTGTTATTGTTGGTAATATGTATGTTTATATTTATCTTCAATATTTTATATTTATTGTTACAAGTAGGTAATGCTATTAGTTGTTATATGTAGAATAATATTGATACAATATTATAGACGTGGAGGTGTAATGATAAGATACCAGACCTATAAGTTCGTTGATTTATTGTTTGCTACTAACATTAACTTGTATACATTTTTATATATCCGATATCAGAGGAACATTTCCGTCTTGTAATCACTATCTGATATTTTCTACCTGTCACATTTATTGCTTAAAGCGGAGAGGTAGGAAAGTTAAAAGTTAGTTGTACCGGAAGCGAAACTGTTTACGGGTAGGAACGCTACCATGACCGTTGTAATAAACCCTTATCTATTCTTTATATACAGTAATTTTAAATATCGGTTTGAATATGGTTAGAATTTATACATAATATGCTTCAATGTTTCGTTAAAATCAGCATAATTTTCTGCACAAACAGAAAGCGACACTTACGTTCACCGGCCTCAAATGTACTTTATCACGTGCTAATATATTTCTTCACATAGTAACAGTATTTACTGCTATATAATACATAACAGCGAGTGCAATCTCCAGGTAGGGATGCAATTTTCCTCGGACGCCGTTCATCACTCCATCCATCAGCTCTGCCATCAATCACTTCCATCGCGCCACGGTGAACGTCCATTTGATCCATTAAACTACACCCATATTTCTGTGTAGCAAATACAAATGTATATACAATATCAGAATAATCATATTCTTGTCACTACGCCATGTAAGTTTCGTGATGTATAGTAATATTAAATAAATATGATGTACTAGACCTTATTGACGCAGGTGTTGTCACTGTCTTCGAATACACCTAATTGAACGTAGAACACTGGCAAGTTTATTATTATTTTATTTACTTTTAATAATAATTATTTTTCATAATTAGTGTTCCCTGTTTTGTATTATTTACAGATACTATAACACCGTGCTTATATATTGCTTTATATTATAAATGCTTTGACAACTTTACTTACAAGGGCAAGTACACTTAATCCTTAATCAAAATAAGAAAGACGCAGTTAGTAGGAGGCGAGATGACAATAAGTCGGGGCCATATTACGGGGCCGCGGTACCGCGACATTACCGCGCGTCTAATTAAAACACGTTTCGTTGTCGACTCGCGAATTAGCGCACCTTAATTAATCAACTGAGATTGGGACGGAGCATTTACGTACTTTCACTCGCCTTAACCGGAAAATCATGCCCTTATGTTTAATTAGAACCCTAATGAATTCCATCTCTGGTATGCCGTCGTGGCCCAATTAAGCACGCAGACTTGTCGCGGTGTCGCGAGTCGTCCGTGTAACCTAGGCCTTACTTTTGTTTTGTATAACGCTGGGTGCTTTTAGTAACTTGCTTGTTGCTCTTTTAGCGGTGGCGGAGTAAAGAAGGATTTGTTACTTGAAATAAAAATTAAATAAATATGTGGTGCATGATTATCTTTAATAAATTGTTAGGTACCATTTCTATATCTAACACTGTTAAAGGTAAATTATTGTGCAATGAATGTTACGCAATTAAATAAATATCCACTTGCAATATTCTTAAAGTGTTGCCAGAGTAAACAAACATTTGGCCGGACTCTTAGCTTATCGTATAAAAAGATACCTACATGAGGTCCTAAGCAGTAGCTTCGTAGTATCTTTAAAGGCGTATATAAGACCGTATTTATATAACGTTTGGATAATGTTCTTCCGTTGCGTAGCCATATAGTCGCGGTGGCGTGTACTGGGATTGTTGGCGGTCGTGAATCAGATACGCGCGTCACCGCCATCTATCGACGCGCGACCGATCTAAATAACGAGTCGATCGGCTGGATAAATCGCCAGTCTACCTCGCCCGCTCGCCGCTTGTTAGGCGAACGTAATTAATGGTCGCTCTCAATCGTTGTTTCCTTGCCGGCCATTATGATTTTCTATAGGAAAATCGAGGTTGTTAATGTTCTGAGCGCTCTTGTGCCTGATAAATACCGCTCACCTGTTACCTAAGTATGGGCAAATTGACAGGTGAGCGGGATACGGTGTGCTCTAAGTGAAATATCATTGGCCGACTCGGGAATCGTTGGGAAACTTTAAAGTCCGGCAATTTCAGCGTGTTGATAAGTTTCGCACATCGCGCCATGATTTATTACGCCGTGTCGGCGCTGTTTTAGCAAAGTTGCCCAGCTCTGTATCTCCGTGCGAGCATGATTGCGCTTAAGTGATAATTTATTCTCAATCAATAATTCATGACCTATTACACTTGTAAGGGTATTGCGTCTGGTGCTTAATAGATGCATAGTTTAAAGCGAGACATTTACATGTAGGCCACCACTTTAAATTTTGTCACAATTACTTGCGTGTACGTAACCGACACTCATACACCACCGCGTCTAGTTTCGAGGAGGTTGCTCGGGAAACAAACCTAGCTAACAAAGTTACATGCACCTTGTTTATTCCGAGACACTGAATGTTATTGACGTTCAGTGCGCAAGATAAACTGACAGATAAATAGTCACTTGCAGTCTTACGACATTTTGGGCTATTGGTGCAAGAACTCTGTTTACCGATCCTATGCAGAGTTCGTTTAAATAATAATAGATAATGCCATAGCAATAATAACCATATGCCTATGTCATAAACAATCAGTAAAGAAATTATCAGTACAAATTTATTTTCTCATACTTATGCTGTACTCTCACAAAAACTAGGCTCTACGCGGCAGCACATAAAAATTAAGCATATTAATAGAAACTGCCGCAATCAAAGCTGTAGTTTGACAGCTACTACAGTCAGACAGTAATTCAAACGTGACTTTCTTTATCTAGTTCCAAACACGGCTTAACTTATTCATTATTGAACTTGCGACACTACGCAATGCATTACCAATAAAGCAGACATTTTACTTGCGCACGGAGACGCCATTAGTACGAGACATTGTTTGCCATTTTGATATCTGCACGGAACCGGTAAACGTGTTCAACATGCGCGCATTACAAGTCGCAGTCTCCGCAGACAGTGGGCCATAGCGCTCCGATTTTGTCTCCAACCATAAATAATTCTAAAACGCCCCATTAGATATTCAGAGGTTGGGAAGTGTAGTCTGAAACATCGGCGATCGTTTATCAATCGATAGTGGGTTCGGTTCCGCGAAACAATGCGTGGCGTCGCAACCTGTTGGTTATAGAGCAGAGGGCAGTATTGCTGGTACATAGTAAAGTGGCGCAGTTTTTTGGGTAGCATTATAAATTGGAACTACTAGATTTGCTTTTGGGAGCATCGCTTATTGTGTGAAACCGCTAAAGAGCTTCTCGAACTCAACTAGTTAAAAACCATCAATATTATAACTCGCCTCTTACTTATCAACGCTAATTCAATTTGTACTTAATTTAAAAAAAATAGTTAACTCATTTTTCATTTAATATATTTAGCTCAGTGATCAATTATTATAATTACATATGTTAAACCCCTTGAGTTATGAAAACATCGATATTAATTGACTTGGACTGTAACTTACTTAAAAACTAAAACTCACAATTTCGTTAATAAATATACCAACTTAGTAAATTTGCTTTGTTGTTATTTTTATAGAAAAAGCACGTTTTAAATCTGACTGAAGACAGGTGACAGTGGGTAGGCCCGATCATTGTATTAATAGCTAATTGACCAACTGTTCACGTTTGTTGATCTGTGTGCCCGCCTGTATGGTATCGTCCGTATAAATCTCGCGGTAACGCACACACGGGTTTTGTTTCGTTACTAAGGAGCTAAGACGAATGCCTCGCGATCGACCCTTTCATCTTTCTGCCTTCGTTTGCTTCTTCAAGGTTTTATGGTAATGTGCAGTGTATTATGGACGTGTAGCTTTGAATGTTGGATTTTCGAAGCGGAGCGTCAGGGTTCGATTAGTGATAGTATTAAAACTCAATATGTTTAGTGGATGTTACATGTGACCTTTTCTATAAAGCGTGTTACTAATCATACATAACATATTGTTATTACAACAAAATGTTTCGAGATAACTTCACACACGGTCACCTGGTCCTAAAACTCATCTGACTCTATAATATAGTAACCATATAGGTGATAAACTATCTTTTTTTTCACAACTGGTCACGGGTTTCTTCTTGGACCGAGAGGTTAAGACCATTTAATACCACGCTGACCCCGCATGTTTCTGTTAAAACTTAATGTGGTATTGCATTTATGCTAATATTTGCATGTAGTATTTTAAAATAACTGAATGTTTGAAAATGTTTCTATGATGCCCATGTTTAATTAGTTTCATATAAATGTTTTCGCAACAGCTGTTTTGTGGTCACCCGAATATTTGCTTAGTATTCAGCCTGAGCTATCCGGCGTCGAACCTGTTCCCAGCCTGACGTACAGTCGCGTGACTGTAACGAATGAACATAACGCCGTAACCAGTGTAACACATTTGTCTGTGTACTTTATAATTCATCGTCGCAGTGAGAGCGGATAAATAAACGTTTGCACTTACTCAGTGAATAAATAATAATAATACATAAAACGCATTAGGTCACACCATGCGTATCAGCCATTTTTTTACTTTGGTTAGAAAGAAACAACAAGAAGTTGAATATAAATTTTGATACTCACGTCTGTCAAATTTCCACGAATCTTTATTAGAGAGAAATTACTGATCTAAAGTTGTTTGTAATTTGGAACATAAACTTTATAAAGGAAAATTTTAATTGAATAAAAACTGTTGTTCAAAATTAAAAGTAATGTACTTATAGGTAAAATTAACAAATACATAATATTAATTAAATAACAATTATATAGTATGTTTTGCTACGGCCACATTCACAACTATAATTAAAACTTGACTTAAAACTAAGAAACGTTAAGCCAATATCCAGTTTCAAAAATGAATTAGCTCTTTCGGTACATTGTATTTCATTGTTATTTATTCAAAAAAACACCTGCCCTACGAATATGCACGACTTGACATAATTCGTCCTCCCTCGGCGAGATGTAAATATAGCCTTAAACACTTGTCGTCAGTCGCCTGTCGCCGCTACGGGCTAACGACTTAGAGCTTATTGCTACATGCTTATTCCAATTTTAATGATCATCATATTTTTAAACTATATCTGTCATTATTAAATGCATTTATGTTCCACTTAATTAGGTTCCATCTACTAAAGCTATTAATTACAATTTTATTTTATGACAAGTTGTCCCATGTTTATAATTATCGTTTTGTTACATAAGTTATTTGTAAGAAAATCATAACTTACCGAAATAAAAATATTATTGTCACTAAAATGGCACCTGTCTTTAGCAAACCACCTATTATCATATTTTCCTGTAGTTAATATGCTTAATATGCAAATGAAGCCCTAAACACCTCGGCGTCAGTCGCCGCATGTCGCCGCGACAGACTTACGACTAAAAGACATGTTTATTCAAATATTAATGCCCGTCATATTTTAAATTTATAACCGCCATCTTGGTTATTCGAATCCGTCCGTTGTTGCGTTTAAATAAATATGCCTCGGCTTATTCGACGTTAATATTATTGTAAATCGGAAATCATATATACATATGTATACATACCTACGTTACTTCTCTTACATACGTGTTATATCTTTAGGAAAACCAATTTTTCGTATAGTTTTACTCTCTTTGTAAATCTACCGTCTAACTTTTCAGCGTGGTACTTTTATACATTAAAAGACATGTGAAATAGGCAGACAGCCCACGTGATGGGAAGTGGACACCGTCGCGTACGGACAGTTGCAACAGCAGTGAAGTTGTCAATGTGTTGCATGATTTGAAAAAACTTTTTAACGCTACGTGTGAAAAACCCCATATCGTAGTGTACATTACACATCCGAAGTAAGCTCAATCCTCAGAATGTACGGAAGATACTCTTGCAAGAATAATTTTTGACCATATACAAAATTTACTTCTAGCTGTTTTAGTTTGTACATTAAATTTTAAATTTCCTGTATAAGTTATGAGAAGGTCGAAAAGTTGTCAATGTTTTGGCAACTTTTTTAGTATGGCTAATAGCCAAAGGCGATGATGACCATATATCATCAAATAGATTGTCCGCATGTTTTGCGGCTAGTGAGATAAATAAATATGATCTGACGCTTGCAAGGTTACGTGGCCGGTACATTTGAGTTGTAATAAGAACAAGTCCTGCCAAGATCCAATATTTATTGGTAAGACATCTATTCTATGTTAGCTACGCATATGTTGCACACTTGGACGGACAACGTCATTCTGATCGGACCGATAAACAATAAATTCAACTTAGCTGCGTGGAAACTTATTATGTCCGGACATAAGTTGGGATGATATAGGAGCCCATAAATTGGACCCGCGACACTGGAATCTATGACGGTCGTGGACAGGTACCAACACCGAACAACATAAAATTAAATTAGATATTTTTCCGACGGCATCATGTGAGAGCTATTTATCTTTTACGGACCAATGACGGTGATGGCTTTTTTCAACGATAGTTTTTGTGAGTGCGCGTTGTGGAGGGTAGAGGGGGCGGCCCAATGGAAGATTTATTTTATAATCATGATTAATCGGATCTTTACATAAATCTTCATTGCATTGTAAATAGGAATGCATTACCTGTACTCTTTTTAAAAATATGAAACGTAAAACAATTTCTTCCAATATTTTTGTTGATTCCATGATTTCAAATGTTCGATTCGGAATTAAATACCAAATTTAAGTATGATGAAATATAATAATTGCTTTTAAATGTACCATTTATTTTGTGGCAATTATTATCTATTTTAGGTCCCAAAGTGCGCCATCTCCATGCTTATTAGAAGATCAATGGAAACCGGCGTAACTAAATACAGTGGAAGCATGCGAGCCAATTCATCATATTAATAACACCAACTTAGTGAACGTGCTCTTCAAATTTCGAGCTGCCCGTTGTCGCTGTCTGTCGCCGCGATATTTACGACGACATCTTGTTTTATCGCTACAAATCGTTTCGGAACATTTTGGAGAATAGCCCGGGTGACGCATTTCGCGCTATTAAGCTCAAATTGATTCATTCAGGACTATTTGTGAATCATTTGCAACATTATAAATCGTGCCATCTTATTATCTATGGCCTCATAACTTAGATATATTTGTGTATTATTGATGAAATTACCTTTTCCTTGTCATTTGCTTTTAATAATCTGGGACGTTAGAAATACCTATTTATGTTTTAGTTTTCTAACAACAATCTTATTAGAACAACAAGGTCTTTGTGCGGTTTTCATTTGTAATAAGAGCCTTCGGTGAATATATTCATTGATTTGATAAAGATGCGCAGCGCATTCGTCGTCTATGACTAACGCTACTAATTGTTTCTAGAAACTTCTAAAACTATACCGTAGTTCATATACTTACTAAAATTAAAGTTTTTATTTCAAACTAAGTAACTAAGTCGAATATGTATCACAAAGGAACAAAGCTTTTAAATAACATACAAAGTTATGAATCAAACTGCGTTCAAAGAGACAGCTCCATTTTTACTATTGTTCCAAGTGTGGAACAAAGCTGAAGGCAACAAAGATACAGTTGCTCTGTCGCGTCAGATCCAATTATTCAATTGTCAGATCAACGTTATCATTGGCGGGGTTGACGGGGGATTTGGCACGTGGCCTTGATTGTAGCTAACGCACACTAGTACCTGCCGGAAACAACTAGAAGTGGTACCAGTAGTGGGAGATTATTTGGAATAAATTGAACATTGATGTGAATATGTTTAAATTTAAGAAACTTTTCCAATACTAATGGAGTACCGTACGTTTTTGTTCTCTGACTTCTCATATTTGTTTCTGAGCGATTGTTGCCACGTTTGCCATGGAGGTATCAATATGCAGATAATAATAAATACAGATTATAATATTTTTAACACACATTCAATATAACGATTAAGAGTTACCAAATTAAATGTTCTAATGTTTATAAGTTACAATATGTTTGAGGTTGTAGAATAACATTAAATATTCTCTCCTAGATTTACATACATACCCGATTTATTAAACTAAGAAATACTTTAATCGCGGGGTCTATTTCACAATTGGTATAGGTTTGTAGTATGATCTTATTATTTGGAATTTATATGATTGCCGGCGTGTTGAAGCATGCGTTGCCCTTTAAGCAGTCGCGCCTATTTATACTAGCGACAGTCGCACAATCGTCCTCATCAATGTCGACATTAATACTGACTATGATTTGTACCGAGCGCAATTCGTTTTCGCTAACTACACACGGTTATTAATTAGGCAAAGGTTTGAACCAAAATTATAAGTATTGTTATTGGTTACTATTTATTTGAAATGATCGCTGGTATTTTGTATCGTTTAGCGAATGTCGCATGTATATCACTGTTTTATTTGACACATGCGGCGATGGCACGGGTTTGTTTTTGTTTTTAGCGTGACGCTGGGCTATAGATAATTGCGTCGACGTCGTTGCGCGTTCGTTAGTTGTAGTTGGCGCGCTAATTTCGCTGGTTATAATGGTAGTGACGTAATTTATACATGTCATAATATTCAGTTGGAGTAAAATGTGCATTTTCGCTAACTGAACTTTTCATTGTATTGGAGTGCTCGCAGCGCTGTTGTGGTTTTACGTCGCTATCATTTCTAAAATTCTACAGCGCTGATTTTGCTAATTTTGTCTAGGTGAGTACTAATGTTGAATTTTTATGGTACTTGGATTCGTATATTTATACTTTATTAACGAGTGTCATATTACCTTAGAAAATAATAATTTATTTTCCATTAATTTGAATGCCTCGTCGGTCGTATTGGTGGCAGGCGCGACTGCCGATTGGGAAGTCCTGGGTTCAAATCCCGGGTCGGGGAATATTAAGGTTTGCTAAATTCGGTTTTCCAGTAGTGGCTCGGAGTCATGTGTCCGGTGCATGGCAATAGACTCACAACCTATTCCATAGTGGGACGTAAACGTAACGGGTGAAACGTGGAAATCTACTACATTCCTCTGCCTACCTTTTTGGGGATTAAATGTGTGATATGACGTTATATTGATCTATCTAATATACACATAAGCCCTCCATTCGGAGGCACAACATTTACTTGTTAATAAAATTTCAAATTTAACAACAATAGATTTAGGCCCAATTCGTTAGCTTAAGACTAAGTAATCCAATAATACACAGATATGGTACAATATTAGATTATTACATATATTATACATTACTGTATTTATACCATGTGTTACATACATATAAAACGGTTAATTGATACTTTGACACAGAAAAAAATTATCATCTTGAATATATATTGGAAGGTAGGTAAGTAACAGGCATTTATGAACTGACAGGTTTTATTTCTATAGGAAATTTATCTATTCGACCCGTTCACCCATAGAGTGCACTTGTCGTTGATCAAACGCAAAGTACCTGCCGTCAGAGTGCGCGCAGTAATTAGACGTCGAATGATATATTGTGGGTCGCCGTGACGGTGTGTTACACTAAGACTGATGTACTCCCCTCAGTTCTATAAGATCTCTGTAGAGGAAGGCCAGGAGTTAGCTTGGTTCACCACGCTGTACCACGACAATAATGCAGGGAGACAATTATGATGTGGTAATTCGAACTCAATATGAACCAGGCAGTCATAAACGTAGAAATATTGCTGAGAATACGGACTTTTAAAATTAATTTTTTATTTAGATTTAAGTAACGCTCTTCTACACCGCATAATTAGAGACCTAACTGGGAATCGAACCTAGAATCTCGGATTCAGCAGTTAGGATCACTACTTAGTGCATCAATAAGCGAATCGATTGTGGTAAACTAATCATGTTTTGATATTTATTACAAAATACGCCAACAGCATAACATACAGAAATACCTCTAAACTATAC
>DWTO01001744.1:0-15455 GCA_018244755.1 Jemadia pseudognetus
TAACTTCACGCCTGTAATCCCCGAAGAGGTAGGCAGAGGAATGCAGAACCACTCCCACGTTTTACCAGTTACTTTTAAATAACTTATAATAATCAAAAATTATTTAATATGCGAAAGATTACGAAATGATCACGAAATGATCTTTGAATAAAATAAATGCAACAATTGGACTAACCCGTTGCTACAGTGGTTAGCGAAGCTGACTGTTGCGCCGGGGTCGTGAGTTCGATTCCTACCCAGAATAAATACTTGTGATGAGCATAAGTATTTTTTCTGTGTGGGTATAAAAATAAAAACAAATATCTATTTAAGTATATATTTTATATGTATACCTATATGTAGTTCATCAGCCGTCTGGTTATCATACCACAAGCTCTTTGACGCTTACTTTGGGATCAGATGGCCGTGTGTGGAAATTTTCCAAGATATTATTATTAAGGTTAATTTTATAACCGTTCCACGTTAATATACATGTTTTTTATGAAGTGTTATCGAGAACTCTTAACGCTTTCAGGTTGTCTTTTTAATACTTGCCCTCACCGTTAAACTTATAGGATAAGGCCAAAGGATATGTTGTTTAAAATCATCTTATTAATTTACATACATAATTTATTAAGTGGCATTAAACATCTGTGTAGTCTTCAGTATTATAAAAAATGCAAATAAAGAAATAAAAATGAATAGAGAAGCGTTTCCGCCCACGTTGTACTGGCATATCGAAAATGTTTAGGTAAAAACCGATAAATTATTGTTATTATATAGTTAATGTTTAATAAGTTATAAGCATGTGTTCGGTAAATACTGGTATTGGCATTTATGTTTCTTAAGGTACGTTAATCCGTAAGACCCAATAATAATTTATAAAATACCTTCTCTGTTCTGTTCATTGTTAAGAACAGAGCCTCAGATAACTCCCGCTTTTGAGGACAAATCAGATAGGATTTGGCTGCTAAAACAATAATTTATTTCAGAAATACAACTGCTGAAGTCATAAAAAACCCAGCGGATATTAAAGACTCTGCATTTCGACGTAGCTGCTTGAATAAGAACGTTGTATATCTGTATTTTTATGAATAATACATGCAAACTGACTGTCTCGTGACTCGAGTGGTTGTCAACGCGACTGTTGATCCAGATGTCCCGGGTTCAGTTCCCGGGTCGGGAGCTATTGGAGTTTTCTAATTTAGAATTTCTAGTTAAAGTTGTTAGAAGTGGCTCAGACTCGGGATTTGTGTCCCGAGTGTAGAAAAGGCGCGCCTCACCTACCTCAGGAAAGTGGTAAAACGTGGGAATGTACTACACTCCTCTGCTTACCTCTTCGGAGAGTACACGCGTAATAAATATAAATACAAAGCCCACGTGGTGATCTACAACCTAAACTAGGCAGTCTCTAGCCTACTATGATAAGCACTCAAATGATAAAACCACATAAGTACATATTTACATATGGGTTTTTAATACCCACTACATATGTTGTTATTCTCAGTTATAGAACAAACTATTTAAAAAAATTTACTAACGGGTGAAACATAGGAATGTGGTACACTCCTCTGCCTACCTCGTCGGGAATTACAGGCGAGATGTTTACAATCCTCTGCCTACCACTTCGGGGATTACAGGCGTGAATTTACGTTAGTTACACTAATATTCGCCTGAAGTGGATATCGAACTCAAAACCTCCGGTTCAACAGTCAGGGTCGCCACCCACTGAACCCACAGGCGAATCAAATGTAGGTATATGACGTACATAATACATGTATATGTAATTTAATACTGTTTTGATCACGTAAATGTTGTATGTCATGTTTTATTAATTACTAAACCTACATAAAAAATAATGCTAATATTGAACGTAATCAGTTTTTTTAAAACTATGATAGCCATAATGTGGGTAACGTCTTATTATCGCGGTAGTAATTTTAGTTATTTTATTGTTTCATTTTCCATTTAGCTGTTTCCAAAATTAACATAGGTGTAGAACGAATTTAGTACTAGACAACTACTTTATTTTCATTGAATAATGTTGATTTTTTACTTGTTATCAAAATTTCCGTGATCCAGTAAATAATTGACTAGCCGTTAAAGCATTGCAAGTTTTAAAATGACTTTAATACGATCATAAACTAACCTTTATTATGTGAGCTAACGGTATATACCACGTCTTCGAAGAGAATGTGAACAGGTGGTCGTTTTGCCATGCGGTTCAGGGCTTTGAGAGTGGATCCAGCCCTCTCCAATGCTGCGGGAGTCCAGTGGTCCTCTTGAGAGTCCACAGGCATAGGGCTTGGATCTGCGCTGGAGGTGTGCGCAAGCGCAGCTCCCGCGATCGCTCGACGTACCAATTGTATATTGGACATTTTAAAGGAATATTTTTTCACTTGTTAAATATGTTATTGCCACCTCACTTCTATAAACGCGTTATTATGAATGAAAAACGAACATTTTAGCTACGCGTGGAACACGCGCATTCTATCCGGGCGGCGCGAAACGACTGCCCGTCGGAATATAAGGACTGCCCGAATGTATATTTATTTTTGTACGAAAAGGTGCCTGTACGCCACCATAAATTTATCAGTTCAAAATAAAACAGGGGCATAAAATCAAATAAAACCAGTAAGCCAGTTCGAAGATTTTACCCGTTTTTTTTTGTTTTTGTCCGTAACTGTAACATGAGCATTTTCGATATTCATTGAGCTTATTTTAATATTGTCAGGAGGTCATGGATTGAGAATTTTACAGCAAAGTAATATGGAACACGATGGTTACATGAAATATACAGGTACAATATACAAATAACGTATTAATAATGCATTCTTTTTAATGTGCACTTGATTTGTGTTTGTTAAATCATGTTTAGCTTACACAACGTCAATGCACGCACGTAAACGCGAGCATTTATATAATCGTATCAGAAGGATCAGTATTGTGAGTTACATATATGTATATTATCATACTATTACTAGACGAGTGTTTTATTTAATTATAAGTACATAATATGAGATTGTATTGTCAATTTGCAATCAAAAACAATAGAATAGAAAAGTTTATTTAATACAATTCTCTGATTTTAGCACTGGATATATTAATTTGTGTATTCGTTTATTCTACTACTGTTTCGTATGTATGCTTGATAATTTATTTTAATCCTCTATACGGTCTCGCAGACATAATTATGACATTTTGTATTACGAATTAATTATTAATTCATTATAACGTATCGATCATTATTTGAAAATTCATTCACTTCGAAATTATATTTTTAAAATCTGTTATTAGATTTACTTAGACTGTCCCGTCCGCCATATTGGTTACAAGTGCGACTGTCGATCGTGAGGTCCTGGGTTTAATTCCCGGGTCAGGTGCTATTGAATTTTTTTAATTTAGATTTTCTTGTAGTGGTTCGGAGTCTGGATGTGTGCCCGGTGCATGGCAATGGCTTATTGCGTTGTAGAATGTACATATTGTACGTATGCGATTGTATTAAATTAAGTTCCCTTTAATAATATGTCTGTTGTGCGTTTGCCAAAATGTCGTTCTGAAAGTTGTTGCCTTTCACAATTCAACATTCACCGTTTATAAAACTAGGTAAAACATTTTTTTCATTATTCGCAGGTTCCAAATAACGATATTTTTAAGACAATTTCATTTAAGAATATGAATTTACTGTTACAAAAAAAGTCAATACACCTGTACCTATCATTGTAACTTTTTGATTAGGTTGTTTACATTAACAATATTGGTTGGTTACTAAAAATGAATGGCCTACAGCGGGCATCATCATTAGTTTCTATAAATATATATATATATATATCGGGTTCATATCCATACCATGCGGGAACTGACCTATGTATATATTCCTGCAACTGGAGCTTTTAACATTGCCGTACTGTTCTACTGGAACGGTGAACACAAGTGTTACTGATGAAAACAATTGCCAAAGTCCTTAAATGTCACCATTAAGGTTTACAGATAAATGAATATCCGTTTCTTCAGTTGTAATAAACGCGGTACACGTACGTAAGATCCAATGATGAAATTCTATATGTTATACATACTCTGAAGTATGTATTACCCATACTTATTATTTGAATTACATTATAAATTCAAATTAAGCGATCAGAATCAAAATAATACTAAATACGTGTACGTCGAGCGTGTATAATAGTGGTGGCGTGTACAAGTTGTAATCTAATCAATTATGCATTATCTACATTAGCGAAGTGTCAAAACGTTTTTCAATAATGATAGACGTGCCGGATTACAAGAGGCGCCGGAGTACACAGGGGCCGGATCACCGGCCGACCACTGTACCTACTAGTTAGTAATATTATGTGTAGAACAACAAAACAAAAAAACAACTTCAGAAAAACTATTCCAAAACAAATTAATATGCTCTGAAAAGTAACAATAATTAGTCAAATCATATTGTTACGATAAATAAATAAATAATATAATGGAGGTACAATTTTTGTTTTTTTTTTGGAGTCGGTGTCAGCCAAGGTAGGTAAGAGAGATAGGTAAATTAAAAGTTCATTTTGCCATGTTCCTTGCCATGTGCCATGTTCAATATACAGAGAAAAACAAATAAATACCAAGATTCGAAAGAGATTGAAATGATTGCTTCATGTCTAGCTAATTCGGGTTGCTCTATATATGGTTATTTCATAATAACCATTAGATGTTTCATCAATATAAATCATGGCACTAAGCATTAGTTATTAAAGCAGTAATGGACCGTGCTGCTGTCCTTGGGGTATCCCAAACGAGAATATGCATTTGCAAATATAATGTATAACTACCTATACAACGGAACGTTAGTGACGCAATTGTCTACTAGCTCGATATGAACAAAACAAAGTAAATATCTACTCATATTATTCTTAATTAAAAACGAATTTTTGTAATGACAAAAAAATAATGTGTTAAACAATAAAAACAAAATGATTACAATTTAATATGAATAAAAAACAACTGGCTGTACGTTATTTTACATAAATTATGTCGAGTTGAGTAAAACTTGCATATAGATGGCGTTGTATACAAAATTAGAATTTATGAATTTATAATATTTTGGAAAACATCTAATTTTCTACATAACTACAAGTATACGTTAACGTAGTGATGATCAATAATTTGATTCCATATTTAGACATCTTAACGGGTATCTAACTGCTGTGTATTTATATTTTCTAATAATCCCCTAACGAAATCAACCGGGCGATGATATTGGTCGAAGTCTCTTGAATGAAGTTCCGTGCCGCTAAGCCGTACATAAATCAATATCAATATATAATATATATAATAAAATAATACGTTAGAGAAACAACAAATTAACTCACAACAGAAAATACATGCAAATGCACTCGTACCGCGATTTCGAACAATGATATGACATAAATTGATTAAGGAAAATTAACTCTATGATTGAACGAGCAATTACAAAGCTATTCAAGAAATGGTTTATTAATGGAAATTGTAGTAGTTATTAAAGTATCAATAAGAGCCAGATTAATCCCAGATCTGTATTGTTATCTTGATTTTGTGCCAGTGAATGATTAATACGAAACAGTTTACATAAAAAATAACCTTTTTTTTATAACACAAAATTTTAATCCCCGAACACTACAAAAATTTCTAATTTAGATTTTCTAGTTATGGTTCGCAGTCTGGATATGTGCCCGATGCATGGCGATATGCTCACCTATTTCATAGTGGGACGTAAACGTAATGTGGTGAAACGTGGGAGTGTTCTGCATTCCTCTGCCTACCTCTTCGGGGATTACAGGCATGAAGTTACGTTATAATAAGGTGCGTTATAGATAGGTCTGGAAAACATCAGATGCACAATATTTTTTTACTTATGAAGAAAATACTCAAGAGAAATACATATATAATTCACTGCAGGCCACTATTGCCATCTATCAAAACTCCAACAGCACTGTAGAAATAGGATTGGGATAATTAATAGGATGCTTATGATTATTTCTATTATTCTTAATATATTCTATACATATTATTCTCTAATAGAAAAAAATAACATAACGCCAGCAATCGCTCAAGAGATAGGTAGAGAAGTGTAGTACCCTCCTATGGAAAGGGGGATGACCTTATTCCCATACACCGGGCACAAATCCAGACTCCTAGCCACTACTGGAATGTTTTACGAGAAAATCCGAGTTAGTGAAAACCGGTAATACCGAATATACCGTACATACGTTACGTCAACGTCAAACGTTAATTAATTTTCATCGAGTACTTAATTAATTATGCAGTTTTCATTGTGTTTACAATATGCTGACAAATGAAATTTAGTTGTTTACTTAATCTTATATTTTTTTAGTTCATTTCATCACCTTATTTGATTAGACGTGTCTGTGTACCAAATTATTTACGGATTATGACTGCATATACGATGAATGAATAATTAATATTGAATTTTTATGTTAAAATAATCCATTACAATAGTAAATAGCCTTTTTCACGTTGCGTGATTCGTTGTTAAGCGGACTGAGAATGTACATTTAATATTGTTTCTTACAATTATATGCAACTTTAGTCAATGCAAATAAAGCTCTCATCATTTTTTATATTATCTTATTCATAAACATTAAAATTGAAATAGCGAGTCGAGGAATAATTTCCTCTGAACTTTCAAATGTGTTTCAAATTAACATTTCATTTTATTTATTCAATGTAATAACCATATATTTTGTTGAACGCAGTTCCTTGTTATTATTGTTTCGTAAAAAATAACTAGTAACAATAAGTTATATATTATAGTAACAATATATAGTAACAATAATATATAGTACAATATATAGTAAAAGTAATATATAGTAACAATAAGGTATAACGTAACAAATAAGTAGAGAAGTGTAGTACATGCGCACGTTTAAATACATAGTTATGATTTCGTCCAATTATGCAATAGGTGGTGAGTCTATTGCCACAAACGGGGCACAAACCTAGATTCCGAGCCGCTACTAAGAAATCTAAATTAGAAAAATCCAATGGACTTCCCGATCGGCAGTCGCACTTGCAACTAACACGACCAACGCAGCAGTCATATCTTGCACATGAGATGTATCTTAAAGAATATACATAGTACAATCACTTCAAGTATTTATAATCGAATCTGTATAAACTTATTTGTAATAACATCTGTTGAACAATAACAATAAAACAAAATGTTTCTAAGTTTTCTCTTCTCACCTTCCAATATTCAGCTCCATAACCCCGTTGTGTTTAACCTTTGTTTCGGCTTTAGAAATTACCATTAAGCTGAGAGGCCATCAGTCTTTCACCTAACAACCATTCAATCAATCAGGTCGCTTACAGTCTAGGATGGCATTCATTTCGGATGGTAAGAAAAGAGTTGATGTAAAAGCGATTCTAGCATAGAACGATGTTCTCGGAACATGAAAGAAGGGATGCTAGAAATTTATTGCTAGTTGTGAATGTGTATATATCATACCCGCCGCCCGGCTTCGCGCATGTAACAGAAAATTTAATTGTTTCTTTTTAGTATATCAGAAATAGAATATGTAGACAAATTATAAACTTAGGCTAAAGCTCATCACTCATTGCACATCATTACTACAACCGTTGTAAGTTCTAAGCTAAAAGTCCGTTTCAAATAACTTTAAACCAATTTACTTATACATAATCAACCTTCATTGGGAGACTTTTCAATTAAATAAGTTTGAATATTGTAATACAAATGTAATCATATTTCGGCATACAGTTAGTCAACAAGAAACGGTTATTGTGACATTTTAAAAAAGTTGTACTTTAAATGAAAATTCCACGTGTCCGTTTTTTCCGTAAAAACATATGGACACCACATCCAGACGTTTCATGTTAGGCTGTTTTTTTAATCAATCAAACCTACCTGACGTACACGATGTGAAGTAGAAAGTAGTAAACTTTGAAATATGTTTTACCTACAGCATTTAACTAAATTAATGGCTAAGTGGATTTACCTACACTTGCGATATTATTGAGCTATCAAGGTAAATAACTAGCTTGAAAATGCAAGTGGATTAACAAAGATGTTCTGTTGTAACAAATATTGTCTGTGAAATAGAAATATCACAAGCGTTACAATAGTTATAAATTACCGACAGTGGTTCAAAGACGCAGGACAGCGGAAACCGCTTATGTACCGGTTCGTTACCGGTTAGGTACCGGAAAGACGCCCGCAGTTGGTATGAGACCAAGTGAATCGTAACATTAACAGAATATTAGATACAAAAATGTCTACATGTTTAAATTAAAATTGTTAACTGTAAAACTGCAGAAGAAGCGCGGCAGGTATGTAAGGATTCAGATATTTGGAACTTCGTGTTTTCTGCTCACCCCGAGAGGTACCTGTTACCAGTTACATTTATTTAATCTAAAAGTATATTTATGATTTACAAGAAACTTTTCATAATATCAAAACTGTAAAAAAAACTGTAAAAAAAACATCGTTTGGACATAATTTATCATGATATTTCATCAAATTGAAAATAAAGTTTTCATTAATTTATGTATAGGTACCTACACAGTGGATCTTATACGCTCAGAAGTTTTCAGCTGTAGGGAATTCGCTTAAACTTCGTTTGTTAAACTGAAGGATTGGGATAGTTTATTAAATAGGAGTCCAGGTTTGGAGCCTGGACACACTTAAACTTGCAAGTTGCAGTACTTAAGGTAAGGAAGTTGTCAAAGCTTGAACATTTGTGGGATTTGTGGTTTAACCTATGTGGGGTGGAACTTTGTTTTATATTAATAAAATCCCACCTAAATATTGTATTATTAATTGTCTGTCATAAAAAAGGATGTTGGTAACTTTTACATTTATTTATTTTTTACAATGACAAATTACTAAAAGAAAAATTACATTCTGTTTCTCTTGAAAGATTTTTCAATTTCAACTGATAATTATTAAGCTTAGTACTCCTCGCCTATATCGGAAATTAGGTTGGAATGGACTACAGGAAGCCTTCGCGTTGCTAACCATGATATTTATCTATTTATTTATTATTTATTTAACGTAACATCACTCTTGTAATCTACGAAGACTTAAACAGAGGAGTGTAATACATTTTCATGTTTCACCAGCTATGTTTACGTCCCACTATGAAATAGATGGTAAGCCTACTGCCATACACTGGGCACATATCCAGACTCCCATCCACTACTGGAAAATCTAAATAAGATAAATTCAGTTGAAAACACGACGAACGAGGCAGTCGATTATTCTTTATAAACCTTACAAAATAGTAAAGGAACAAAAAGGCGGATTAATGGTACAATAATTTGTTCCCAGTCACTATTTGGGCAGTTAGAAATCTGCAAAATAATGAAAGAAAGAAAAACAAATTTCAAATAGATATTCTTACCTTATCCTCTAGCTTTCTTAGAATTGGACCAGTTCTTTTACTTTCAGTCTTTATTCAGTCGTTATGAAAATCGATAAAATAACTTGTTGAAAAGTAATTCTAGTTTTATTTATTCAATTAAAACGTTTTACCTATTAACGAAATAAATCGTTTATTCCGTACTTCAAACGACTCAATTTAAAACAAATCGAAAAAGTAAACGGAACTGAATGAACATTTCGGGATTGTATTTTATTGACAGCACTAATGCATTTCCTTTTCAAGAACGTTTATAGGCAATGGCCTGTGTTGAGTACAGTTGAAATTTGATGAATGACACTATTTCACATAAATAATTGCTTAGTAAAAGTACTAAAGCATACAACACAACAATTGTTTAGACCAGATTAATAAAATGTCAGTAACTAATCCGAATAAGCATTATTGTCTTATTTGGTACATATACGTTTTTTATAATGTCTATGTCATAATAATTATATGATGTCGCATTTTACGTATTTTGTGTAGGTACTATGTAAATGTATCAATCGTTGGAGAACTTGTTATATTCAGACAAAATTACTACTTTTGATATTATAGAAATCTTTGCTGACTTAAAGCCCAACTCCGGTATCGCATGGTGTTATGTAGCGTGACCACGGAAAAAGCACCATTCTTGTTACTAGCATCAATCAAGTCTCACTTTTGTTTAAATTTAGAATTAAATATGCAATTGATTATCCATTGTGGGAATTGAACAGGTAGTTTTAGAAATTATCCAGTTTCTCCAATTATACACTCTCGTCCGCATCCATACATAACTAACTTAAAAATAAATAATATTGTGATTTACATATAAGCAGTTTTCACATTGTAGGCTGCATTTCACTTTCCATCAGATGGAATAGCAGTCTAACGGGAGCCTATTGCTAAATAATAAAAATAAGTATACTATACATTTTGTAACCTTATGTAAAGAGGTCGAATGCGGTCCATACTAGACCACTCCAGTACAGTGAAGTAGAAATGCTTGGCGATGGATGGCGTAAAAATTTAGCAGATGGTTCATGCCCAATTATATTTGGCCATCGCTCACATTTAAATGTAAAAGTAACATATAGAAAATTTCTTGCAAATTAGTGTATAAAAAAATAGAAAGTATTATTTCGTATTCTCGTGGAACTTGATTTAGTACAGAAACAGAAGGCAAACATAATAAATTACCAAATCAGAAGGAGGCGAGGAAAATAAATTCTCTTTCGAATACTTAAGAATTTGCTCGCGTTTTCCATTTCTTGTTTTATACCTTTTTAACTACCTCAACTTGTCAGCAGAAATGTCTTAAACTTCATTTCTACCAGGGTTCGTTTTTGCTGTTCTCACTGAAATCACGATTATTTATTTCCTGGAGTTTGAATTCCGCTACCGCAAGTTTTCGATCTACTGATGTTTTACGTTCCTTCCCACGAAATAATTCAAATTTTACGGTTCGTATTGTTAGCTCCCATTCCAATTTCTCTACTTTGTTATCACTTGGCGATCTAGAATCGCATTATAAGAAAGTATAGTTTCAGTTGAATTAATAAGATTCTTCATATAATGTCATGAAAGATTCATCAATAAGTGTAATACTAATAAGATGCTTCGATTGAAATTTTAGCGATAAGCGTAATCGATCGGCCTGGTTCGACACTGAAATTCTTGTTTAATACCATAAACCTATTGTTTACACTTTAGCAAGACAAAATCAAATTTTTATTTATATTTTATTTGTAAATAATGCCACAATACCTTACACCTTAAAGGTTATGTTAAATGCTTGGCTATATAGACTAGCTTAATATACATTATTAGTGTCCTAATGACATTTTTCAATACAAAAATACTCCAACAAATGTTTAAGCGTTCTGAACTCATTTTGTAGCGAATAATATCATTTTTTTCAAATACCACCAGTTTCGTTTGTTACATTTTATAACATATTTCATTTTATCTTCATTCTCCTACCTAAATACGATGTGCCCACCGAAATTATTTTTCTTATGATTTATACTCTGTAATATATTTATTTTATTGTTGGTGTATGATGGAACATTTTTCCGAGATAGTGTTCCTTTACGAAATATGGCATACATTTATACGACACCCTCATTTAAAGTCTAGATTTGCTCCAATAATATTTCTACGCTATCAGCGTGATTGGTGACCGTAGTTATATTTTTTTTGAACTCTTTTCATTTGGGTTAATTCTGTTGATGTTACCAGGTTTCAAACATAGAAATAAAAAGTAACGACCATATACGAGGTGTATTAAAAATGTTATAAAATTTGATATAAAAAATGTTTTTTATCTCTCTGGTAGGTATCTGTGTATTTTCACTGATTAGAGTTCATATTTATATCGTATATCATATATTTATTTTAATCCGTCTCATATTCATATCGTATATTTGTTTCAATCTGTCTCATAAATATAATATATAAATATATCGTATATTTATTTCAATCCGCCCACATGCATATTATACGCTCACTGATGATTAAAGTCTCGATCTGTAATTGTATTTTACAATTTCACTATATATTGTATTTGTATTATGTACACTTAGCTAGATATTTGTTCCTGGAATAATAGAATTAGTAGCATTATTACATACCAGTTTTACAAATAAAATAGTAAAGAACTAGAAAACATGATAATTATCTTCTTTCACGATACAATGTATTGTGATTGCAGCATTCGATTGTTTTATTAGTGCATTATGTATGTGTGTGATGTATGTGTGATACGTACAATGACAGTAATAAATCATGATATTAAAGTGATAATGATAGCCTAATGGTTTGAAATGCGACCCTCATTCCGGGAGCCCAGGTTCACATCCTGGCGCACACTGCGCTTGTTACGATTAAATATTACTTGTTCTAACGCTGAAGAATATCATCGTGAGGAAACATTAAATTTCTCAAAAAAATTGTTCTCTAAGGCGTGTAAAGTCTGCCAGCCCGCACTTAGCCAGCGTGGTAAGACTACCGCCTTATCTGTCTCATTTAAAAGGTAAAAAAAGAGAAATACATCAAAAGAAAAATAATAATAAATTACTCACGTTTTCATTAATAATATACGCTTATGTCTTTTGTCTGATGTATTCTGATTAAAACTTATTATTTGTTGCCGTATATGTTGAGAAGTTCAATTGCAATTCAATTGCAAAAAAAATCTCTATATTTATATTAACGGACAAATTCTACATATATTTAGAGTAAATACTACATATTGTATTTGGCATGTGTTTATAAATGTTTATAATAACACTCGGTAACCTTCAAAATAACGGCAGGAACATTTTGAAACAAAGAAAAAAATACAGATATTCGAGCGTTTAGAGTTTGCCAGGTCGTGTTAAGTACCATCAAATTAGGGTAGGCATAGTCAACTCGCAGACCGTAGACCGTAAAGGAAAGTAGGTGAGGCAGAAACAGCGGGCTGTTCCAATTTCGTCTTCGGGCAAAACAATGCGTCTGGTGCCGAATAGTGGGTACATTTAAAATTACTAGAACCATTCGCCCAAGTTTCATCTACAGAGCTATCGTATCTTAACTTGTTTTTATATTAAAAAACATGATAAGCCAGAAGACGGCCCATTTGATGGTGAATGGATATCGTTATCTTTGTTTTTTCCGACCCTTTTGTTGTTCCACTGTTGGAACATGTGTCTCCTCTCGGTATGAGAGGATTATGGCCACGGTCTATCACGCTGGCAAAGTGAGGGATGGCAGGTTTCACACGCCTTTAGAGAACCTTTAGACGTGTGTAATATCAGAGGAGTTAACAATGCGTTGCCTGCCTTGAAGGAATTTTATAACGCTAAAATAATACCATGTCATAGCCTGTCATGAATAACTTCAAAGGAAGATCATTTCATAGTTTGGTTGTACAAACTTTATCCACAACCTTTAGCGGTGATGTTTGTAATGATGATCCCCAACCCGTATGCCCAGCGTAGGGATTATGGGCATAACTTTTCAGGGGAGGCCTATTTACAGCAGTGGACTGCAATAGACTGATGATGATTGTTCGAGATAATACTTTACATTGAGGTAAGTACATAAAAACGAAGAAGAAGCATCTATTATGAAATGTAGACAAGAGTGGCTACTCGGTAAGTTGGCCCCTCTATTTGTCTTCGAGTTTAGATAAAGAAAAGGATGAAATATTGAGAGATTAGACCCTTCTTACGGAATACACTTTCGCGTTCTATCTACATCTTGCACGTTTCGTTTTATTATCCGCACTTTCCAAGTGTTTCGAAAATCACCAACATCTGCATTAGTGGGCGCGTGGCAACTGACCCTCGCGCTGTAGGCGCTAGCTGTCACTTGACCGAGTTTTCAAATTTGACTCAGTTTGTCGTATTACCGCGTAACACTAATAGTGTAATAAATGTTAATGTTGTATTTACTATGCTATAGCTTAGTGTTCACTTGTTACATATACATATATTACATTCTTATACATACATACATAGTGGGGAGTGTGAAGTTACGTGACGTATGAAAAGGATCGGATTAAATAGTGGTTTACATTTCAGCTTTTCAATCCGTGTCCATGGTACCGCCCCCATCAATCTGCACTTGGTTAGCCTGCAAGATTGTGGCATAAATTCTTTTCATTCTGAGAACAGACCCGTTTTACGCAATTATTACGCAGTGCAAAGTCTTTTCTTTAAACGATGTGTGTTGCTGATGCTGTGATGCTAATATCAAAACCTGTGTGTATTACACGAGACTGCATTTAATTCCCACATAAATTTCATTCTGATTAAATATCAATATTCATGATGATTATTAATTGTTGCAAACACGGTAGGCGACGGGACACTAATTATCATTCAGATATGAATTACATTTCGGCGTGAAACAATATTGATATAAATACATGCATATATTAACATTGAATAATTGATTTTTATTTATTTCGATGATATTCGATACGTGGTAATCCATTTATTTGTGTAAATACAAGCAGTGGTAGAATATACAAGCAATGGTGGAATTGACGACTATTTTTTAAACACCTTATAGTGCTCATTGTGCCTACGGTCTCAGCGAGTCTCATTGAAAGTTGTTCACCGTTATCTTATCATTGGTTTTATCGCCAGTGGAATGTTTGTATAACTGTCACTATAAGATGAATTATAGTATATAATATGACGCCTAACATCACGCCTGTAATCCCCGAAAATGTAGGCAGAGGAGTGTAATCCCACTCCCACGTTTCACCAGTTATGTTTACGTCCCATCATGGAATAGTGGGTGAGCCTATTTAAATATAGCTAGCAGAAATCTACACTGTGAGCTAATACTAGAAATTTTATTAGAAAACTCCAATAATATCTCACCTGGGATTTAAACTCAGGACCTCTCGATCGGCAATGCTGCTCGAAACCACAAAACCAACGATACTGTCAGAATATATGTACATAGTTGAGAATATTTAAGTAGATTTACCTTTTTGTGCGGATATAAGCCTCCGCTTTCATCATTGATTTGTTTCCTCGTACAATAATGTCATTAAAAACATGCAGCTAAGATTACATCATATAATATATTTATATGTTGATTATCAGCCTATTGCCATCCACTGCTGGACATAGGCCTCCTAAAGAGCTATGGTTAATTAATTTATACCAAAACGGCCAAATGACTATTACACAAATCTTAATGAAAATTAAAATCTTATTAGCTCATAATTATGTTGCACACCTACCTAAATTGTTTACACACCTTATTCCAAATTTAAAAACGGAGGGAATTAAATTAAACGTACGCCCGCAGTACGATTGTTGTACGGAATTACTTTTAAAATAGACGTCTTTTACCTATAAATGGTTCACAGTCATTTTAATTTATTGTGGGCTTCCTATAAGGCAGATAATAATTTATATTTAGATATTGGCTGTGTATTCAATAATACTCTTCGGGTAACATTTAAATAACTTTGATTAATGAATGTCCAAATAAGATGCATTTTGTTTATTCCTTTTTGTAAATTATAAACCTATGGAGATTTGTTAACCTTTTTACAAA